>UZAF01017622.1:33609-43875 GCA_900617895.1 Haemonchus placei
GTTGCAAAGCCAAGAAATCTCGAACCATCAACCCATCCTAGTCGTCCCTCCCCGAAGTCCACATCGCTATCCACCACACCATCCGTCGCTGCTGTCTTAACCGTGGAGATCCTATATGAAACTGCCCTGCACTTTTCAACATGTGGGTCCCTTTTTTGACTACTGTTCACGTTATTTTCAATGTCGCCTCCACTGGCCCCTTCTATAGTGCGGATAGTCGACGCCATGAATGAAACGAATGACGCTTAGTGGGTTAAAACGGCAATTTCTGGCAAAATCTTTTTCACCCCTATTTTGCTGCTGTCAGCTTAACCGTGGAGAACCTATATGAAACTTCCCCGCACTTTTCAACATGTGGGTCCCTTTTTGACTACCGTTCACCTTATTTTCAATGTCGCCTCCACTGGCCCCTTCTATAGTGCGGATTGTCGACGCCATGAATGAAACGAATGACGCTTAGTGGGTTAAAACGGCTATTTCTGGCAAAATCATCTTCACTCCTTTTTTGGCATCCAGAAAGCCATTTAGCGGAAATGGAGCATAGTTTTAAACTCAGTGCTCATGCCCCTACACCATGCAAAGAACCATTTTCAGAAAGCATCCTACGCACTGAAAGACCTTCCTTGTAAGAGCAAGCGTCATTAGGGGCAACATTATCCAGCAGAATTGAGGAGTTGAGATGGGCCTGTGGTCCATTGCGACTTGAAGCGACATGCCATGAGGACTGGATTGAAATGATGCGATTCTACTTCAAAATGCATTGAATATTCTGTTTGAATATCAGAGTTTTCCAATTTTTTTTCTTGAAGCTGACGAATCATCTTCTTGAGAAATCTCTTTCATGTTCTGTAGAGAGGCTATATTCTACCCGATCCGCAACCGCAACGGCCCTTTAAGATAATACCACCATTCGGAAGGTATTGCTCATCATTGCCTTCAAGTAATTGTTGTATGCAGCAAAAATTGCCGTTCAGATTCTTTACTTCTCAGCATACTAAACATACTGAGCATAGCATATATTCAATACAAAACCTATTCACCTCCATTTATGCGGTAATGCTGAGGATGTTTATTCGAAGTAAGACACCAAACACTCGGAGAGTATTCATGTGAAATGTATGGGCTCTTGTGAATACACTAGATTTCAGGACCCATGTGATATACCTTTCTTTCACGAATACTGTTGAGATGTGATCACGCGTGATTCCTAATAAATTACATTAAGTTCTAAGTGTGCAAATGAAGTGAAAATAAGCTCGAATGCGCAAAGGCGAAGCAAATGCCAAGAAATTTACTACAACATAGTGGCCATAGCAAAGCGTTTTCTTATATTGAACAAGAAGTCATGGAGTCGCTTTCTCCTTATAATCTTCCAGTGATCTTCAAGACGCTGGAAACAAATTCTCCGCTAGAGGATAGCTATCGTTGGTCGTACTTCTTTCCAAATTATACATTTGTACATCTGCCACGTTTTTGTAATGGATTGGCTGCTGGCTTGCCGCTGAAAAGTTGCAGGCATTCAAGCATCAAAAATTTATGCTAGTAATCTATGCTGCTGTTTATACATACAGTCACTAGTAAAAAGCTCTGAGCTCATATACAGTGCTAACAGAGTTTACGCCTACTTGCCATCTTATTTGTTTATTCGTTTATTAATTTATACGCTACATAAGGTAGACGTGAGGAATAAACAACAACACGCTATAAAAGCTCATACAACTATATAAAACTCAGCAATTCTTTCCTTGCAAGTGGCTTAAAGAGAAGTACTACTTGCGATTCTAAAGATATGAATATATGGCCTGCTCTACAGTTGACACTGTAGAGCTTCAAGTTGGTTTGTGGCGTTGCATAGGAAATTTTCACGGAGCTGCCTGTGGTCCTTGGAACATGTCTAGTGAAGAACCTCGACTCACCAACTCTGGCAATCCCAGTCAATAACTTGAATACCATACAGACATCACATACCTTCCTTCGTGATTTTAAGCTATGAAACTTAAACTTTTGATTCCTAGAGGCTGGGTTAGGCACATCTGAAAAAACGGCCTGCCCTGTCCTAATGCATAACTTCCGGGAACAATTATTCTGAACTTATCCCAGTAAGTCCACGTCTTTCTTTTTCCAAGTCCAGAAAACCGATGCAGCGCTTTCCACAATGGGCCGCACATACGTCTTGTACGCCTTAATTAAGACCTTTTCATCCTTTACTGTCAAGCCCTTAGAAATTTGATAGGTTCGAAAAGTAGCTTTCCTGACGATACCCTCATAGTGGTCAGGAAAACTGAGTTTATTGTTACAATGGAAGCCAAGATCCCTGACAGCGGAGACTCATTCAGACAATGCTCACGGAGTTTGTAGGCTCTCGCAATGTAGAGCCGCCAATCCTCATAAACACTAGCTTTTCAGGAGCTAGAAGTAACTAACATGACTCAGACCACTTCAGGATGGAATCTAAAGAACATCGAATACTGCTTATGTCTTCAATACTTTCCTATAGACTCTAACGCCGTCCGCAAACTGCATCCATACCACCCGACATCCCTCTAGGAGCTCCGCCGGCTCAGCAGTGTAAATAGCGAACAGAATAGGCGATAAAACACTTCCTTGCGAGACTTCTTTTCTGCCCTCCTTTATCTTTGAGAATACCGACCTAATTCTAACCTGAAACGTCCGCTGAAGCAAATAGTTTGTATCCACAAACATACATATTGTACCCTTATGAAACTTCTGGTCCACCCGCGGAGGCTGTTTTTTTCCTGGGAACACTCATGTAAAAGATGTCTTGTCTTCGATAGAAAGAGGATTTGAGAGTGGGAAATACATGTGCGGTCACGCTAACACCAACAGCGCTTTTTCTCAAGAACAGCGTCGGCCATCTATCATCGTGAACTATCACACTTATCATATCACATTCAAGAGCGAAATTGATCTTTTGATGAAAAGAGAGCTTAAGGATCAATGACATTACACGTCAATTGTTTTATATTATTTCCAAAAATTCTTACCGAATAAGAGCATGCCAATCAACAAACTCCATCAAAAAACTCTCAATGCCCCAGACTGGTGCAACACAGACTTTCTTAATCTGATTACAGAAACTCACAATCTCCCCTAATTTGCTAATAGAGACGGTCACGCACTTTGGGACCTCCTCTAAGTACATCTACATACAGCCGCCAATACTGCTAGAATTCTTTTTCATAGTGACTTCTACATTCTGCCAATACAATTCTTGAGCAGGAATAAACTGTGCGAATGTGCAGAATAAAATTTGGTCCACCTGAAATGCTTTCCACTTGAAGAGATCTTTACATCTTCTGCAGAGGAATAGTGACCAGCTACAATGTAATAGGCTGACACTCTTGATTAAGAGGGAGGATTTCAAGGAGTTTTCCCCTATCCCAATCAAAATCGAAGATCAAAACAAAAGCATTCCAAGATAGGTCTCATTGAAGCGGATGATAATTCATTTTTCACTACACGTGCGGTCGATTTGACGTATTGTTGTACTTCATTTTCAATTCATACGATGAGGCCGGGATAAATTTGTCGAATCTCAGAAATTTGTGCTTACTGAAGCGAGTTGTTAGAGGAAAAGGCTAAGAGAACTGGAACAGGCCTTTTTTGCATTGACAACATGACATTCACAACTACATAGTTTATCGTGTAGCCGTGTTAAAAGGTCTTTATTGAGAGCAAAGGTCTCATATATTACAGTGCTCTACCGGCTTTACCTGACAGAATTGATGTTAGCACCACGTTCTGCGTATGTACCCTGTTTTGATGAGACTCATCACGAAATGCTGATCATAATACATCGTATTGGCAGTCACAGACTCAAAAAGAACTAGTTACGCCAGTTTGGAGGAAAAGTTCCTTACTCTCTGATTCACTCATTACTACTTTTGCACGTCGCATAGGAACCTCACTTGACCTCCCTCTGATTCCAAGCAAGGCAAATTTGATCCAGCTCGAGTCAAATTGACAGATACACTTTAGCAGATCGTTGACAAATCGTGAGGCCGACTTTACTATTCAGGCAAACTAAATCAGCTCTCAAAACCGCCGCAGCGTACAGCCCGCTAGATCACCACATGTTGTTGCATCGATATCAGTAGCGAGAAAAGAAATTCGGTCCTACTGAGCGTTATCCTATTTCGAGGATATTAGGTCCATAGTTTGGTTGGCAACGATCAGACAATGTCATAGGTGGTTTTGGGTTGGAAGACTTCAGATTACGTTGTGTCAGTTTTCTATGCCGCTATATCGGGATATGAATTCAAAACCGTTGAATTACTCTTCAAGCACGAGTGTTTTGAGCTGAGAAGTGTGACTCTCGGTAAATTACAGAATGATATACCATTCTCGCCAAAATGGCAACAATCATTTCTGATGACTTGTTCTACTGGAACCCGATAGCCCTCACCAAACCGAGTCAGTCAGTCGTACTGGACTACTGCGATCCTAGCTTTTTATCATTGATAACCACATCATAAAGAAGTTTTTTGAGTAACAAAATCTTTTTTGTTACTGAGTGGTGTCAATTCCACGCTATTTCTAATGCTTTCTTTTTGCCCTGCCTCTAACATTCGAAATGATCATACCTGAAAAAGGATCAAGAGCGACACCAATGATGCCCAGAAATTTTGAGGAAGAAAATTCGTTCATGAATACGATACAATCTGACTCCTCCTATTAAAATTTCATGAAGCATCAACAATGCAGACATCCATTGTGTATTCTCTGTGACTTATAGAAAGGCGATAATAAGTGGCCGTGGCTAGCTTCAATGCTCAAGGAGAGAACAATCAATCATTACTGAGCCGTCAACTGCTTAAAAACGGTCTATCTCAATTAAATGATCACTATGGACAATTCAAGGAACTAACCACCTCAGAGACTGCGTCTGGGAGGCTCACCGTGAAACCTGCGGAGGGGATTAACGTTGAAGATCAAACCTACGTAAATGTCTTCTTCGGGGAATGCTCATTCATCCTAACAAAAAAAAAACGCTGGGGATCACGCGAAGTTTAATTGGCCTATTTCACCTATGAAGTCCCTTTATATAGTGTTGTGGGGAGGGAGGGAGGGACCGTGTTTGATGGCAAATCTCTTCAAGCGAAAGCGTTTTTGCGGCTACAGTACACCTCGAATGTGTAGCGTTACTCCAAGGCTTGCGTATTAGAGTAAAGTTGCTAGGGTATCGATTATAATTTTCTTTGAGTTCAACGAAATATAATTGGATTTGGTTATTAGTGGTTATAAGAATAGAGGTGACCGTGGAAGCATGAATAATGGGGAGTTTCCGTAGTTATGAGAAGAGCTGTGTCGAGGAAACATGGTAAATGGGATCCCAGGTTACCCTCAAACGAAAATTGCCAAGACCTAATTTCTCTATTCTCTTTGGAAATCTTGCTTGGCTCTTATAGCGTTCAACAGAAAGAAGCGACAGCACAGAAAAACAACAGTTATGTTCGTATGAAATCTATATAGTTGTCGCATTGGCATAGAACGTTTCCTCAGTTTTTTCTCAACTTTTCCCGTTTTTATATCAATAAGCATAGAGGAAAAAATTGTTAGATGAATCAAGGAACTGCAGTGGTTACTGCCCCCATGGTAGGCACAGCTTGATTATGGTTGTAGAACCTCGTTTAATTTAATTTACATCATGGAAATGGTTGAATAGCAGTGACAAAACACAACAAATCACAACTCAGAGAGCACATCATAAACGGAGTGAACCTCGTTTTCAAATGGTGCCAGGACACTGTAAATGAAACCTGATTGAACGATCAAGAGTGACTTTTGCCAAAGTCAAACTTGGAGTAATTTCTGCGTGTTACAAATGTAGAACGAAAAAGGCGAGAAATTGACAACAAACGAACAAACATATCTCATTGTATCGCAAGTCTTGTGTGGGCATGCCCTTGCGTGGTGCGTGGTTGATATCCAAGCAGAACCTCTGAATAGCATCCCTCCATAAATCGTCGAAACTCTGACAGGGTCTTCGGTGTTCCTGTTGGAATGTGGAATGAGCATATTGTTGAGGACTAGTCCGACTGTGTTACTCCATACGACGACGATATTGGCAAGCGTCCTATTTCTCTTCTGTCTAGAATCTATTAACTCCTCGCAGAAGTCATTCTCAACGGAATTGACAGCACACCGGATGAAGCCCAGCCACGTGAGCAGGCACGGCTTCGGAAAAGGTGACCACTATCGACCATACCCATTCAGTGACAGTAAACATCAAAGTGCCGCAAGAGTACGAGATACCGTTATGTTTTACGCCAACCGAGCTCTCGATACCGTTTCGGCATAAGAGGATACCTAGTGAGCTCTATACCAACTTCACAGCTAGGATTTCAGCATTCTTCGAAGGAAACATATTCAACTTGAATAGAGGAGTCCGGCAAAGCATCGTCGTCATTTGGAATAGGGAGATATTATTATAGAACGAAGGTCAACGACTGGTACTTGCACCGATGCCTCTTATTAATAGGCAAAATCAATATTAGAACACCGGACACCAAGCAAGTGGTACGAATGCCGGCCGAATCCGACAACCCTTGTGTGAAGATCGACTTGCGAATGAATTTAACGAGAACAATTTTTTCGAGAAACGGATTGGTACCCAGCGCTCCCTTCAAGCCAATCGGAACGAATATCTCTGAATGCTCTAGCTACATGTACATCTCTTTTGTAGAGTCAACATGACAGTGTGCTTTGCGCCATCTTTTTCGATGCTGCATTCCATCCTGTCTGGCAATGTGCCTCAGAAGTTTGGAGCCTCACCATGAGCCATCAGGAGGAGCACGAAGTCAACACCGTCCATTGCGATGTGCAATAGTGGATGTTTGGAGTTTTCCTATAAATGCAGTCGTCAGGAGGAGTCCGTAGTTCGGCGCTCCATTACGGAATCGAAGTTGGGGTGCGTCGCTCGCACCAAGGCATAGAAGATCAGATGAAACATTTACGTTTTGCGATTCTGTAATGACAGCTTGACAACGGCGCTTACCAAATTTATCTCTCGTAATGTCAAACGAACATCAGGGCATCCTCTAGCATGGAAATCGATTTCCTTACGATATCTGTGAAAGGAAGGAATTGTTCTTCGAGCAATGAGGGTGCTGAAGCACGTTGGCTCGCAACGGAAACATGGAGATGTTGCTGGTATTCGCTGTAGAGCAAGGACGACGGCGACAGAGGTGATAGAGGAGAGTAGTTCTGGCACAGTCATGATTTTCGATAGTGACCGGCACCATTTTAGACAACGATTGGAGCGCTGTGGAGCGGTCCTTCTCTTCTCCCTCTTCTTACTCTTAGGCTCCTCTTACTTATTTTCATCCCTCACTTTCTAGCCGTTTTGTAGGTTGCTACCTTTTGCTTTTAGACCTCCCTTTGTGATTTCTCTACATGTTCAAGCTATTGTAATCAATTTGACCTATTCTGCTTGAATCCTCTACTTGACCCAGTATATCCAAGCAATTCTTGAAGTAACATCGAATCTCACATTAGGCAAAGCATACATACACCATGAACCGTTGAGATCGTTCCAGAAGACATTTTAGCTCTATCAAATGCCCGGATAAGATCTTTGGTAGATGAACAGTCCCTCAGAAGGGACTGATCATCTACCGAAGATCTTATCTTTCAACTTTTAGATGAACATACACCTCACCACTAGATCACCCCCACAACCAGTTGACTTTCGTTACTTCACTACTGTTCGCTTTCTCGACTGAGATGGAGTTGAAACCGACCTCAGAAGGTTTACAATTCGGGTAGTATTCCCTTTTTAGTATAAACCCAATTTTGTAGGGCGGCGTACGTAACTGAAGCTGATCGATGTATTTGACGCCTACTACTCAGATCACTCGCCCATTTGCTTCGTTTCTGCGCATTAAAGCCTACAAGGTTGCTGCTTCCTTGTCTTAAGTTTTTGACGCAGTAGAAAAAACAATTTTTCCTGCATGCTCTAGCAGTCGGAGTATATCCAACGGATCGCTGCTTCAGTTGAGGGCATACTGCGAGACAGGATCTGTTTTGGTAAGCTTGCCGTTCGTCATGTAGTCGAAGACGTCTACCCGCACTATAATTTGTGTCATGTTTGTTTTTCAAATTATCTTTTCGAATTCGTACTCGAACCGTAATATTGGTCAGTTAATTGGAAGTCTTGTTTGAAACTGTCAAGTTTAAACTGGTTACATTGTGAGAAGCATACGGATCTTTTCAGACAGGTCTCAGACACAATAACAACTTATGAATAGCGAATTAATTTTTCAATCATCAATGCTCCTTATGATATGAACAAATCAGAACTTGATAGGAGCAAAAAAAACGTTATAAGAAACCATAAAAACGGTATAACAACGTTAGGGTGTCACCAGCTAGACCACGGGTGGAGACAGTTGTATTGTTCAAATGAAGAGTTGATTAATTATGCTTTTTGCGAATACCGTCTCTTGTTCCCGTATTTCTTTCTCGCTGCTTCACTTTGCTACATTCGAGTGTGGCAAAGTGAAGCAGCGAGAAAGAAATACGGGAACAAAATAGGTAACTGTAGAATCATGCCAAACTATCTAATAATCGCATATCGATCGATTTGCACGAAGGACGCTAGAATAGCACTAAGGATGCAACTTGTCCGCGACTGCCGCGTGCGGTGAGTCGATTCAACTGCGCGTCACTCCTTTCACCTTATTAGATTTGGTACTAATTAGCTGACCGTGGTAAAATTTGAGGGTTAGTTGGCAAAGGCCAACAGCGATCAAGATTTGCTCACCGGTTCATACTACCGATGGTGCACCCCATTTGTCATCACACTACCTCCTTTCGAAAAACAAGGTATCTAATAATTTTTTGGGGTCGGGTTCTCTACTCTGAACTATGTTTTGCCGTCCGTCTGGGAGCATTGTGACCTAGCTGAATTACCATATCTAGCTTTCAGACATTCGGAAAGGTTAAATTGAGTTTATTGAAAAAACCGGACGGACGGTTCTAAACTTCTGTAGAGGAAAGTTGATTGGGGGGAACATTGCGGATTGATTGATCCCATACATAAAATAGAGGTAGTATATGATTGAACTGTGCTCACTGCTGCATGGGACTTTTGTTAGTGGAGGAGAACCAGCTAAGACGCAGCGAGACAGCGACAAATGCTTTCAGAAGTAGCTTTGAAGATCTCAAACTTGACGGCTAGCATTTTCAATCACTCGGTCAAGTTAGTGCCCTTGTAGAATTAATGGAGAAGTTTTAGATAGAGTTAGAGTCTTTGGAAAAAGAGAGTAAAGGACAAAGAAAAAGAACGAATAGAAGAAAGTAAGAGTTATAGAGTCGGGGCTAATTTTAGTCCGATCGGAGACCATCTGTTACGCTGATACCATTGTTTTTATTGAGGAGAGTAGAGAAGAACTCTAGGAAAGGCAGGGGAAGTGGCGTACTGAGAGGGAACAAGCTATGGTGATTAATACCGAGTTTCTCAGCTTCTAGGAGCGCAGGGAGCCAATTTCAGACAATTTTGGTGAAGCCGTCGGAAGGGGTTATTATAATACTTACGTGGGCGGTGACCTAGACTCTCATATTAGCGTGATACAGGCACTGGAAGACCGGATTAATGCGGAGCGGATGCGGAAAGCGCTCGGTGGTACATTCCGTTATCGGCGGCCCTCCAAGACGCTTAAATAAATGGTATCTGGACAGTGGCGAGTCTAAGATGCTCGATGCAGCGGAGGTTAGTCCGTGGGCAAGCGTCATGAAGGGCAACCTCATTCAGTAGAATTGGGGATGTTGAGATGGGTCTGCGCTTGAATGTGACCGGAGGAAGTTTGAGCCAATACATTGGGCATGAGGACTGAAATGGACCAATGCGGCTGTGCTTTGGAATGCATTGAAAACTCTTTTTGAATGTCAGAAATCTCTGTTTCTTTTACTGGAACTACTAATTCTACTAATTCATTTGAGTGGGATATTTTCTTCACGTTCTGTCGTCAGGTAATATTTGCCCGATCCGCAAAGGCTCCTTTATGTAATGCCACCATTTATATAACTTCCTTCGAGTAGCTGCTCAGTGTTTTCTGCAGCAGGAACCGCCGTTTAGGTCCACTACTCCTTTACATGCGAAACCTAATTTATTTTTATATCGTAATGCTAAAAGAATGCTTGTCCGAGTTAAACTCTAAACACTCGGAGAGCATTTCATGTGGAAGGGATCAGCTCTTGTGAATGACTGAATTATCAAGGCTCATGTGATATCCCTTCATTTAA
>UZAF01017623.1:1252-12622 GCA_900617895.1 Haemonchus placei
CGCCGGCCGGTCGGCCGGCCGGCGGACTATGAAAGCAGCCAATTGGGGACATGGGCAAATTCTTCTCATTTGGTTTCATAAAAGTCATGAAAGTCCAGACGCCGGGAAAAAGTGTGCGAGGGTGAGGGTTGGGTTAACAATTGAAATAGAGGAATTCTACAGGCAGTGGGTGGAGCGTTCTAGCAGTGGGCGGTACTTTCCACAGAGATTGATAACTCGATTCAGCGATGGCGTCGAGACCACGAAAAAAATGAAGAGTAAGGAAGGAAGGCCTTATGCGTGCTGGGCATGCGGAAACTTAGCGAAGCCCCGCCTAAGATGGGCGGGACGTGCGTTGAGGTGAAAGCTCCTTTTCAAAAATGACTGTAACTTTGTTCAGAAGCGTTCTAGAAAGCGGAAAAAACGTGGTTGGAGGTATTTAATGGAACAAATGTGGTCAAATCCTTGAAGTGGGCGGGTCTTGAACCAAAGTGAGCGGGGCTCAGATCAAAAACTTATAACTCTATTTAGGAACGTTGCGGGATGCTGGAAAGAAGTGGTAGGATGTAAAAGAACAAATGTGGTCAGATCCCACAGTGGGCGGGATTGGCACTGAAGTAGGCGCGACTAACATCAAAATTATGAAGTCTTTCTATATGCGTTTGGAACGCAAGAGGTGCCTGGAGGTAGTAAAAGTAATGTGGTTCGGAGTCTGAAGTGGGTGGGGTTTGCAAAGAGGAGGGGGGCCGGGCTGGGATCAAAAATTTACACATCTGTCCTTCACACTAAGCTGACCATATAGAAGTACAACTAGGGGATACCACTTAACACATTGACGGCGATAGTGCTTTTTGCTTGCGCGCCCACGGGACGAGACCGTTTGAAAGCGCTGACTATTCGTCGGTCACCATTGACCGACATCGTCCCACGGGAGAGACACAAAATTTAGTTTATTATATTAACAAGGAATAAGCCATTATTCGTAAGAAACAACTAAAAATCCCTGGAAATAGAAGGAAAGATTTGGGTAAATATTCTAGAACAATCTTTTTGTTAAGATTTGGGTAAATATTCTAAAACATGGGTCTTTGTAGACCATTTCGGCGTATGAAGCTTTGAAAAGTGAGCTGCCATAGAAGGCACTATTCAAACGTTTGGCGAGATTAAGATTAGAGTGAAGGCGCCAATTGTTGGGAAGAGTTCAAATAGGTCGTGGATAACAATAATCCCGGGTACTTCTGGAGTCCCAACACTTATCGTGAACATGGGTTCTATGGCCGATGATGCTGATGTCCTGGAGAGATGTTTCGACGATTTACTACCCGAGAGCGACGCCGAGGACTTGTATGAACCTGAGGAGGAGGAATGATTGGTTCCTGCAGTTGTGCGGGATCTAGAAGACTTTGATACAGATGATACCGACGAATGTGGTAGCGACAGTGACACGGAAAATAATATCTAGACTGACGATGCATTCTGCAATGATAGATGGATTTTCAACGAGCCAACAGGAGCACACCAAAATGTGGAATACTGTGGAACCCCTCTCGACTTTTATGAGTTGTTCTTTTCAGAGGAACTGCTTGAAATGGTTGCGACACAAACGAATATATATGGCCATCAGAAAAGTCGTTCGTGGAAAGAGACAGATATTGAGGAACTCAAAAGATTTATCGGCCTCTGCTTGCAAATGTCGCAGTGTCCCTTGGACAACCAGAGAAACTATTGGTCCCTAAAACCTAGAAATTTAGCGAGAAATGGACATTCCATAGCCGGTGACATTATGGTTGGGGATCGATTCGAACAGCTCCAACGAAGCCTCCATTTTGCTGATAATAGCGAGGCAGACAGGAGTAACAAGTTGTACAAGATTCAACCGATTTTGGACTACTTGAACGCTATGTTCCAGAGGATGTATAAACCGGAAAAGAAGTTGTGTATCGATGAACCTATGATGCCTTTTCGCGGGCGAGTTTCTTTCTGACAGTATAGTGAATCCAAGAGGCACAGGTTTGGGATCAAGCTGTTCAAGTTGTGTTCCAGAGCAGGCTATATGCTGAAAGTAAAGGTCTACGCCGAGAGAGATCCAAAGAGAACGAGGACTGTAGCTACGAGCGTTGTGATGGAACTTATGGAAGGATTTTTGAAGCAAGGCAGGTGCTTGTGCACCGACAATTGGTACACGAGCTTACTACTGGCCCATAGACTTCTGAAGAAACGCACCGACTTAGTAGGTACTTTGAGAAGAAATAGAAAAGGCTTACCCTCTGCGCTGAAAGACAAAAAGCTGAAACGTGGAGAACTCTTCTATCAGCAGAACCAAAGGGGAGTGCTGATCCTGAAGTGGAGAGATCGAAGAAACATCCATAGCTTTCTATCGAACACGATGCACGTTGCCAGCCTGATGGGAAACCAGTTGTAGTTGCCGACTACAACATGATGAAAGGCTTTGTGGATCTTGGTGATCAGATGGCGGCTTACACGCCTTATCTGAGAAAGACGAGCAAGTGGTACATCCGACTATTTTACCATCTAATCACCCAAACGGCTTTGGTTAATGCTTGGTTCCTCTATTGCGAGAAGGTGAAAAATATCAAGATCAACTTCTTCAAGGAATTAATTGTCGATGCTCTCATTTATGGCATCACTGCACCAGCTCCTACGAACAGGCCGTCATCTAGAAGAAAGCTTGTTTCAGATCCTCGAATGAAGTCCAAGGATAAAAGGTTCTGTAAAGAATACTACAGCCTCATATCAAGGACCCATGGCAGAACAGTAGCTAGAAATACTGCAAAGAAAACCAAAACAAAGTGCGATAAATGCGATCAGTTTTGTTGCCTTGAATGTTTTCAAAGTGTCCATAATTGTTGAGTTTGGTAAATGATTCCAATCACGCTAGCTTTTTAATTGTAATCTGATATGATGTATGACTCTTCACTTAATACTTAATATTTCCATAAAAACCTTAGATTAAGAAGGATCACAGGTCGACACTAAAGTTAGTGAGCTAATAAATAAATGTAAAATTTGAAACGAAAAATCTGAGTTTTTCTCCATTTGGATGACGTACAGTACTGTCGGACACCATTGACCGACATTGTCGTCAACGTGTTAACTCTCTCAAAAATTAGGCTAAAAATTTTCTAAAAGTCGGTATCCATGGTTCCACACACAATAGTCCCTTCTACACAAGAGCAAATGCACTGCGTTAACTTCATACCACATGAAATAAATTTTACGATAACCCCGGCCACACAGGTGCATATCCTGTAGAGACGTGTAAACTCTACAACCACCCAAAGGGGTGTCCTTTCGAAGTTAGTGTTCATGGCCACATACAGTCCAGACCAAAATATTTATAAATTAAGATCAGTAAAGGTTGAAGTTATTGCTTGATCAATTTCCGACGCCCTTGCTGAAGAATATTGTGTATGCAGAAGTGTTGCTTTGATAAATTACATGTTTCAAAATCAAGTGTTATATATATCATGCGATACTCTTGCCGAGCTGGACAAACTTTCCTATTACACATCAAACAGCCTACTTGAACTGCTTGCCGGTCAGTCCGAATTTTCGTGATCTAGCGAAAAATTTCATGTTTGCCATGAGACAAAAAATAGTGACCGCTACAGAAGTGTAAGGGAAGAGGCTCAGATGATAAAGGTCTATAATGAAAATCAGAAGCTCATATGGCTCCATCCCTCATTTCTAGAGCTCCCAGCGCACGCGATAGCGTGCGTTGCCGCCTGGTGAAGTAGTTCACATCATCGTCAAGCGAAAGTTTAGCCTGACCCACGTCGCTGTTGTTCCGGAATTCTACACGGGATCGGAACATCGTCTCCTCCGCGTTAGAATCCGCTTCCCAGTGCGTGGAGAGAGAGCTATGAAGTTTTGGAAACGAAGCCTTAAGACCTCCATCAGCTGGGACCACCTCGGTTCCTTTGCGAGTAGATGGGAAGATTCCGTTATCGGCAACATCGATGAAGAATACAATCGGCTCGTCGAACATCTTCACGATGGCGCTAGGAAAGCAGAGAGTCTACAAGAAACCAGGAGACAACTCTCTTCGAAGACTCTCGAGCTGATACGCCAGGGTGGAATCGCTTGAGCTACAGGCGATCATCAACAAACGTTTGAATTTGCGAAGCTATGCAGAGAAGCGATGAAAGAATATCTGAAGGAGAGAAGAGCAGCAGTTATGGACGAAGCCGCCGAGGCCGAAAAAGGCATTTGCAAGCCCGACGGAGCTTCGCCAAATACAAGACCAAGATGACTTCCCTTCGTCGCCCTGACGGAATAGTCACTGCATCTCGAAGGGCAATGGAGAAGGTTGTTTACGACTTCTACTCGGATCTCTTCGACAGCCATGTCTACCTGCCTATCCACCATTTTAGGCAAAGCATATATATCGATTCTTCGGTTCTCCCTTCCGAAATACGACATGCCATCATGTCGATGAGAACTGTACGGCGCCCGGTCCCGATAGGATCAAACCAGAACATCTGAAGAGTCTTCCACCACTCATCGTCGGAGATCTGCTAGGCTCTTCACGCGGTATCTGTCGGAATGCAAAGTGCCCACGTCGTGGAAAACTAGCAAGACTGTGTTGCTATGTGAAAAGGGAGATCCGAACGACATTGACGATTATCGCCCAACTTGCTTGCTATCTGTAAACTACAAGCTTCTCACACGAGTCTTCCTTAACAGGATTGGCACAATATTAGGTGAAGGACAGCCATGCGAGCAAGCAGAGTTTCGGAGAGGGTTTAGTTTAATTGACCACATCCATACCGTTACAAGACTCATTGAAGTATCGCGGGATTAAAAAATGCCGTTATGTCTTACGTTCATCGATTTGAAGAAAGCCTTTGATACCGTACAGGCAGAAGCGGTAATTGAAGCCCCGGGCAACAAGGATGTCCTTACTGAATATGTAAGGATGAGTTCTACAACATTGAGTCGACGGCCGCCACATACATTATCTCAGCTTTCCAGATGACATCGTGCTTATAACACCGAACACCGGGCATGCGTAACGAATGCTGGCCGAGTTCGACAGTGCTTGTGGAACGATCGGCTTGAGAATGAACTTAGCGAAGACGATGTTCATGAAAAACGGATTTGTACCTGATGCCTCCTGAACGGAACGAATATCTTCGAATGCTCTAGCTATGTGTATCTAGTTATCTGTGCATGTAAAGTCACAGATGTAAAGCCAACACAGCCCCAGGGAATGCTTTTAACAGAACTGCTGAGTATGGCTTCCGTTTCTATGGTAGGAATGCAACTCTCTCATGCCCCCGATTTGCTATCCTTGATTCACCTTTAATGAAGACAGGAGTCATCCTGAACAGGTAAAAAATCGAGGCTATTTACCAGATGCCAGTGCCAGATAGCAGCAAAGCTCCTTTCGTTATCGGGTGTGAATCATCATTTAATATGAATCATTTGTGACCGAGGTGCGCCAAATACGCGTCGAACTCGATGAATCCTTCAAATCTACTTCTGACACACTTTGACCTCTGCATGGAAATAATACCTGCTGCTGAAGCATCGCATTACGCAATTGAAGCCGTAATCCTTCTTAAGGTGCCCTGTAGTACAAAAACCCATTTGTCATGCCAGTAGAAGCCCACTGCCTCTAAAAACAGTTACGATTGAGTCACAGAGGTGGAACCGCACTTAATATTCGCTGCCTATTCATCAAATTTCATCGAGATATCATAAGATGAGAATTATGGCTATTAGCGGTCGGATAATTTGCCAAAAATGATATCGAAGCAAAGAAGAACGGGGATCTTCAGTGAGTCACAATTTTTGCTGGGTAGCGGCCGTAATCCATCAGCAAGAAGTCAACCAGTCTTTGTTTTTTAACATTATGTACCCTTAATCGGTTTTTATCACTGCACATACACTTCTTGTCGAATGAAACAAATCGAAGAGTCAAGTCAAGGCTAAATCGTAAATAACAAAGGCGTTGAAGTTTTATTGGTGAGTGGCCCTTCTTTTCTAACAATAAGACCTCTTTTCTCAACAGTGTTCCCGTCCTGCTTTCTCTACCCCTACCAACTCTTGAAGTTGGCCATGCCTCGGTAAAAAGAGTCAGGAATCCCCGCTCGAAAATTCATTCCGCGCAAACCCTGCCTCCTGTGGGCAAAGTCCGGACTGCCACCCACCATAAGTGTTCCCATCCTGCCGTCTGTACTCTACCAAATTTGAACGATATAGCTTCAAACTGACATTTTTCGCGTAAACCCCGAACCCTGTAGGCGAAGTCCGGTCGGTCCTGCCAAACACTACATATACAGTAGTGCAAAGTGTTCGGTCAAGTGCTTCTTCACTGGTACTTTTCCGTCGTAACTTTCTAACTTCTTGGATCTAGTCATGTGGAATCTCAATATGTGTAACATGTATGTATTGTGAATATTTATCACTACAAACCTACAATATGGTCGCGGTCCAAATATCCCAAAGACCTCAGACTTGGAATTATTCGGAAATACGAATGATGGTCCTCCTAGAATTTCTATCCTTTTTATCATGTCTAAAGTGAACGAGCGCTAATGCCGACACAGAAGAGCAAAAAACGCACATAAAGTGAGAATAATTGCTGACACCATTAACTTTGATTTTGCTACCCCAAAAACACTTTGATCTTAGTTATGAAGATACTGCTGTTTTGCAGTTAAATAGTGTTGGATAGTGTGAAATATGTTTTAGTTGAACATATAGAAATTTTGAGCGATTTGCTCCACTAAGGAAAAAGTTACGACCGAAAAAGTTTCAACCGAATATTTCGAGCGCTACTGTAAGGGTTGCCATTCCGCTGCCCGCACGTCTACCAAACTTGAATAGCTGCGGACCGACAATTTTCGCGCAAACTCCGAACCCTGTAGGCGAAGTCCGGTTTCGATTAGCGCCATGACTGTGCTTCCGCCGTGCTGCCTGTAATCCTATCAAATACGAACACCCCAGCTTCAAGCCAACATTTCGCGCAAATCCTGCCACCTAAAGGCAGAGTTCGGTCCTGCCACCCACCATAACTGTGCTCCCATCCTACTGTTTGCACTCCTACCAAACTTGAATGCATATTTCAAACTGACAATTCTCGCGCAAATCTCGCCACCTGTGGGCGGAGTCCAGTCCAGCCGAATAATATGAGTATTCCCATTCTGCTGTCTGCACTCCTACCAAACTCGAATAGCTTCAAATTGGCCCTTCTCGCGCAAACGCGCAAACTTCGCCCCTGTAGGAGGACTCCAGTACTGCCACCCACCGTAAGTGTTCCCACCCTGCCGGCTGTACTCCTACCAAATTTGAACGCTTTAGCTTCAGATTGGCACTTTCGCGCAAATCCCGTCATCTGTAGGCGGAGTACGGTCGTGCCAACTTATGAATCGAAATGCATCCTAAAACTGATGGACATAAACCGACAGCGTTGTTTACTAATCGTCTCCAAATATACCAGAGGAAGCATATACGTCATACAGGTAAAATAGATGGGGAATGTTGGAGAACGATAGTATAATCACTACGAGCCCCTAGCACTGTGCATGAAAAATATGCTGCTCGAGCATGGTTAATTCTTCTATTGAACACCATAAACCACTTCATGGGCTGTCTGGAAAGTTGCAGCAGTCAGGATATTGATTGCACGTTGAGATTTATCATAGAAGCTATAAATGCTTAGAAGAAAGGGCAGATCCTGGATCGTCCATCGATATTTTTATAGCTCCCTCCAAATTCACAGCCGAGAGTTACGCAACGACAAGATAATCTGTGAGAAGGTCGAAAATTCACATGTTTGCATCACTACGCACTAGAAAGTGGCGTTCACACAGATTACTAGAACTATGTCATCAGTTTTGATAGGTTGTAAAGCACACAGTACAATTTGATTCTGAAGAGGTGGGAGCCAGTGTTTTGCCAATATTCACGGAAATGGGTGAGTGTCTCCAGAATAGATAGGCCAGTGGCTAATCTCGCATACAGGAGGGAAGGTTTTGTTTTAATACCGGGGTGCTTTGCCAAGTGCGAAAGTAGCTGGGAAGTTCCCCGGCAGCCTATCAATTCTCTCAGCTGCAACCCGAAAACCTATTCGGTTTGATTCAAGTGTGGTTCGATTGATTCAAATGTTCAAAGATCCCAGCGCACAGAAAAGTTTGATCGTTATCGGAAATGCCCACATCTAAAATTTGAAACACTATTCGCAGCGTTATTCGAAAGAGCAACTTCAACACTATAATGTAGAAAGATCGCGCAGCGTTCTTCATGGACACTCCAATTAGTTATGGAGCCATCCAGTAATCCGCTGCAACTTTTCCTCTTGCAGTATAACTATGGAATTGATGTGTGCTTAGCTGTATCAAAACTCGTTACACTATTCGATATCGTTGAAAGCAGAGATGTACGAAATGGAGGAGTGAGCGATACAAAAGAGTAGACTTCTGCTTTACAACAGGCCTTCACGGCCTAATCTTGGTAAATCTAATGATTATTTTGTTGTATCTCCAATGCAGTAAGAGTGTGTATCATTTCCACTCTCAAATACGTTCCATTAATGAGATGGTGTTGAGGCACTCCACTATCGTAGACATCTCTTTATTGTCTGCAAGACTGCTATGGTAAACCCTATCATAGGTCAAAATTTCTCGCTTGGTATGGCTCCAAACTTCGACCTTCGTCAAGCCCAAACCATGAAACAATGTTTTTTGCCTTTCCGTTGGCCTTTTTGTAGCTGCATTGTAGACTGTTGGATTCCCCGTGAAAAATCCTATCGAATGATATAAAGGTCAACCCGTGAAGAAAACCTCCCTCCACAACCACTTTCTGCAGTGGGCCTGTCTCTGAGCGGTTTTCTGCATGGCGTGTTTGGGTACGCATGCGGCAAGGTACTGTAGTGGCGGGAAAGTGGGGCAGTTAGAATAGGAGTTCTGAGGCGGTCTGAAGGGCGTTGGTGAAAAGGTGGGAGGGGGGGGGGCTTGAACAATTGTTCGAGTGGGAACAAGATCTGCAGGAGGCGGGTCACTGTAATGGCGGGAATGTGGGGCAAGTCGATTAGAAGTTTCTAGACGGTCTGAAGGAGCGGTTTCCATCGTTCATTTACAATGTGGAGGCTGTAGATAAGTGAATCTACAGGGTGGCTGAAAAGTAGAAGTTTGGTGCTTCCTGGCTCCTCGTCAGTGGGTATTTTCAGAATCTTTCGGGACTTTTAGAAAGTGCGGGATCTGTACAAGTCATTCGATTTAGGAGCTGCGACATCGCGAAACGACTCGGTTTTCCCTATTCAACCGTACGCAATGTTGCCGCCGCTCTAACTAGAAGAGGACATGCCTCTGAGATGCCAAAAAGGGGACGACCGAGAACAGTGAACACACCAAGGATTCGTGACATCATGATGAGGATCACCCGCAACGAAGGAGTCAGCATGAATCGGATTGCTTCTGACCTCAACATCAGCCGTCAAAACGTTCAGGAAATTGTGATACGCGACCTCAAGCTGAACAATTATCGGCTCCGTCGAGGCCATTTTGTGTCAGAGCAGTTCAAGCAAAGTCGGCTGATAAAATGCACAAAACTTCTTCGAGAGCTCAGGGCGCGCCGCATCTCTGATGTGATCTGGACTGATGAGAAAATTTCCACCGTAGAACCCTATCCAAACCGTCAAACCCGAGACAGTTGTTGTCAAAAGCTGACAGCAGGTCCCAAAACATTGTCTTGTGCTCAGCAGGCTATCTTCCAAGAGTGTTATGGGTTCGGTCGGAGTGACATCAGAAAGAAAAACACCTTTGGTCTTCATAGACAGAACAAAAATCAACTCCAAAGTTTGCCAAAAGGTAGGTTTAATGGACACTATGCTACCCTGGGTCATGAACACTTCCGTAACCAATCGTTCGTCCTTCAGCAAGATTGGGCCCCTTCTTATGCCTCAAAGTCGACAAAAGCCGTACTGGACGCGCACTTTCCCGGTTACTGGGGCAAGGACATCTGGCCTTCCTCTTCGCCAGACCTCAACCCAATGGACTTCTCTGTATGGGGGTACTTGGAGAGTAAAATCGGAGGACGCTCCTACCGCACGTTATAGGCTCTGAAGTTGGCGCTCCAGAAGGCGTAGGACGATATCGACGTTGACTACCTGCAGCGTACGGTCGATTCAGTCATCGAGCGTCTGAGGGCTTGTGTAAGAGCAAAAGGATCGAACTTGAACACCTGCTGTCCTAAGTGATCTTGTAGTTCTACTCTAATCCTTGACAAAGTTGATTTGTTTCTCTGGTCTATATCTTTGAAGTTACGCTTACAAATGTGGCGTCCTATACTTTTTAGCCACCATGTACGGTCTCTGCACTCAACACCCCTCCTTACAGGTTCCACTGAGAATATGACATCAATTTACGGCGAAATAAGGAGCCGATTTTTTTGGCATTCTTCAATTTTTGGAGGAATTTTTCTCCGGAACCTGAGGAGGCGGCAGCGAGGCACTCCACTGTCGTAGACATCTCTTCGTTGTTTGCAAGACTGCTATGGTACATCCTATCATAGATCAAGATTTCTCCCTTGGTATGGCCCCAAATTTCGAACTTCGTCAAGCCCAAATCATAAAACAACGTTTTTCCCTTTCCGCTGGGGGAAAAACAATCATTACATAGCACTTTTTACGGAGAATCTAATAGTAAACAATTCAATTACAAAAATTCAAGCGGCAAGGGGAAAAAACAATTATGTAATTTGAGCGTGGCGATAAGCGAAGTTTGGGGCCATACCAAGAGAGAACTATTGATCTTTGATAAGGTGTACCATAACAGCCTCGCAGAACACAAAGTTCAGTCCACAATAGTGGATTGATTCGCTCCGTCTCCTCAGGTCCCGGAGAAAAATCCCTCCAAAAATTGAAAAATGCCAAAAAAAAATGCTCCTTATTTTACCGTAAATTGATGTCATATTCTCAAAAGAACCTGTAAGGAGGAGTGTTCAGTGCAGAGACCGCAGATGCACTTATCTACAGCCTCCACATTATGAATGAACGATGGAAACCGCTCCTTCAGACAGTCTAAAAACTTCTATTCAAACTGCCCCACATTCCCGCCATTACAGTGACCCGCCTCCTGCAGATCTTGCTCCCACTCAAACAATTGTTCAAGCCTCCCCCCTCCCACCTTTTCACCACCGCCCCTTCAGACCGCCTCAGAACTCCTATTCAAACTGCCCCACATTCCCGCCATTACAGTAACCCGCCTCCTGCAGATCTTGCTCCCACTCGAACAATTGTTCAAGCCCCCCTCCCACCTTTTCACCACCGCCCCTTCAGACCGCCTCAGAACTCGTATTCAAACTGCCCCACTTTCCCGCCACTACAGTACTCCGTCCCCTGCAGATCTTACCCCCCCCCCCCCC
>UZAF01017623.1:18699-43874 GCA_900617895.1 Haemonchus placei
TGAGCCGCACTCTAAGCCTTACGGTAGAGGAAATACTTCAGATGCCGAAAATGCGCGCAGTGGTTCTCTATTTTCACACGAGTCCTGCACACACAAACTTCGACAAATCCCAATCAGAATCTCAACAGGAATATAGAGGAGGAACTACTCTTTCAGAAAACATAGTCTTATGAGGTTGGATCCTTGATCTTTTGTATAACAGTCGGTGAACCGAGGGTGTTCAGAATAGGCGGAAACTTTTCGTACAACCCAATACATGCACAGGGATAGCCTGACAAGCTTCCGGAGTCAACCCAGTCCCCACGTCAGAGCCTGACAAGCTATGCGTTGGGTATCCACTTGCAAAAACAGTGACACAAGTGGACCTCATTTCCCTGAGCTCGAGGGAGCCCCCAATACGACAGCGTTGGGAGTACCGCTCGGGAGAGGCGGCTAAAATCTCAGGGCCAAAACAGGCTGCCCCAAAGGAGATGGACTATGACGGCGATCTGTGCTTTCAATGCACGGAAGCTTGCTTCGGGAGCGTGCATAGAAGACCTGATGACGCAACCTAGTAAGATCAAGTACGACGTCATGGGACTGACCGAAACGAGAAGGTATCGCTCGCTGCACGTTGTTATTGAAACTGGAGAAGAACTGTTCCTTGGAACATGCGAGAGCAGAGGCGTCGGCGGCGTAGGTGTCCTCGTCAATGCCCACTTGGCCATGAACATCGATTCGTACGAAAGCTTAACAACCCGAATCGGACGTTTGCGATTGAGAAGATGTGGCTCAATCCCAGCTCTGACCATCTTCGTTGCCTACGTAACGACATCAAGCTACGAAGAAGAGCTGGGGGCGTTTTATATGGATCTGGAGAGGCTCTGCACAGGGAGACCACTTTTTCTTCAGGGTCATCGTCGGTGATTTTAACGCCAAGATTGGCTCCAAAGAAACGGCAGAAGAGCTCCACATCGGGGTCCAAGTTTAGCATGTCGACCAACACCATCCATGTTGACTCGCAATTTCAGAAGCCCTCTCATTTGTGATGGACATGGGAGTCATCTGGTGGACAGTTCCATAATGAAATAGACATCATCTTCAATCGGGACTTTGCCTGACCCACGTCGCTATTGTCCCGAAATTCTACACGGGATCGGAACATCGTCCTCTCCGCGTTAAATTCCGCTTCTCAGCGCGTGGAGAGAGAGGGAGAGAGAGCTATGAAGTTTTGGAAACGAAGCCTCGAGACCTTCATCAACTGGGACCACCTCGGTTCCTTTGCGAGTAGATGGGAAGATTCCGTTATCGACAACATCGATGAAGGATACAGTCGGCTCGTCGAACATCTTCACGATGGCGCTAGGAAAGCAGAGAGTCTACAAGAAACCAGGAGACAACTCTCTTCGAAGACTCTAGAGCTGATACGCCAGGGTGGAATCGCGCGAGCTGCAGGTGATCATCAACAAACGTTCGAATTTGCGAAGCTATGCAGAGAAGCGATAAAAGAATATCTGAAGGAGAGAAGAGCAGCAGTTATGGACGAAGCCGCTGAGGCCGAAAAGAGCATTCGCCAAATACAAGACCAAGATGACTTCCCTTCGTCGCCCTGACGGAACAGTCACTGCCATGCGAGCAAGCAAGGTTTCGGAGAGGGTTCAGCACCATCGATCATATCCACACTCTTACAAGACTCATTGAAGTATCACGAGAGTACAAAATGCCGTTATGTCATACGTTCATCGATTTGAAGAAAGCGTTCGACATCGTTGAGACAGAATCGGTAATTGAAGCCCTGGGCAACCAGGGCGTTCCTACTCAACATATAAGGATGCTTCGTGAGCTCGACATCAACTTCACTACCAGGATTTCACCATTCTACAAGGAAGTCATTATCAACGTGAAGAGAGATATCCGGCAGGGCGATACCACTTCGCCCAAACTTTTCACTCGAGAATATCATGCGTCATTTGGAATGGGAAGACTTGGGAGTGAAGGTCGACGGCCGCTACCTACCTCACCTCCGCTTTGCAGACGACATCGTGCTTCTAAGACCGAACATCGAGCAGGCATAACGAATGCTGGCCGAGTTTGACAGTGCCTGTGGAAGGAACGGCTTGAGACTGAACTTAACGAAGACGATATTTATGAAGAACGGATTGGTACTGATGCTCCCTTCACGCTAAACGGAAAGAATATCACCGAAGGAGCTAGCTATGTGTATCTAGGTCGGGAAGTCAACATGTTGAACGACCTAGCTCCGAAGCTGTGCAGAAGGAAACGCGCCGCGTGGGGAGCATTCAAGAATATTGAGGGAGTAGTGAATAAGACAAAGAACAGGACTCCGCGCTCACCTTTTCGACACTGCTGTCCTTCCTGCTCTGACGTACGCCTCGGAGACTTGGATTCTACGAAAGCAGGATGAGCATGCTGTCAGCAACTCAACGTGCTTTGGAAAGGACATTTCCAAAAGGAAATTTCCTATACACGCAAGTGCAGATGGGAATTCGGAGTTCCGAGCTCCGTCATCGAATGAAGATCAAGGATGCCGTTGATTACGCCAAGAAATCGAAGATCAGGTGGGTCAATATCAATCTTAAAAAGTTCAGCGACCTCTCGGGACTCCCCATGAGCGACCCAACGTTTAGAGTCCTTAATCGAACTAACTTTGGCGTTCAATCCTCGATAGCCCTCATATGCTGTCCACAGAACTCGGGCGAAGGCCCTGCGCGCCACTCACGGATGATGTCCTAGCTTTATTACTGATACGATTTTGGACTTTAGACATGATTTTTGTGATGGAGCTTCTCCATCAGCCGCCCTGTCAACCTGCGCCTGACGCTGGTACCGATACCATTTTCGCAATTTTAGCAAGGCATGGAATTACCTCGACAGGGATCGACTCAGCGCTCTCTATAACAAGGAAGGTCTTTCAGGGCGTGGGACGCTTTTCGAAAATGATTTTTGCATGGTATAAGAGCATGAGCACTGAGTATATAACTATGGTCCATTTCCGCTAAATGGATTTCTGAATGCCAAAAAAGAAGTCAAAATGATTTTGGCAGAAATATCCGTTTCAACCCACTAAGCGTCGTTTGTTTCATTCATGGCGTCGACTGTCCGCACAGTAGAAGGCGCCAGTGGACTGCGCATTGAAAATAACGTGAACGGTAGCCAAAAAAAAGGGAGCCACGTTTTGAGACATGTTAAAGAGTGCGGGGAGGTTTCATATGCGCTCTCCGCGGTTGAGCTGCCAGCACGGTTGGTGTGGTGGATAGGGATGAGGACTTCGGGTTAGGACGGCAAGATTGGGTTGATGGTTCGCATTTCCGGTGCTTTCCCGTTTTTGCGTTTTATGCTGCCAGCTCCAGATTGGCTCCATATTGCACCAGGGTCAAAGCAAGTGCCTGACAGGTGATGGTCGTGACCAGTACCACCGATATCCTCTACAAGTCGTTAGAATTTGTTGTTTGGAGCACCATCAATGGAGGAGCTTCCAGGCCTCACACTCCCAGGAGTATAAAGGGGTCTCTTAATTTCACACTATACAGGGTGCGCCGTAAATATGGTAACAACTTTTCGAACGTCAGTAATTTCCTTGTTTGGAGGGTTTCTCCAAATCTGCACTTGCCCTAATGTTTATGATATACCTCAGGCTAAATATCTACTTTGGTGCTCTCAACTCGTCAGAATTTGAAAAATGGTGGAGCCTCGCAGCCATCAACCGGCCGTTCCGTCTTCGTGCGCATTTGGAGAGTCCCTTTCCGGAATCGCTGCTCGCTTCAACATTTTCCCAACTGACAGTCTTTTGAATCGCGATGCGTAGACAGGTCGGGGCAAACCTCAAGACGATCGTCTTGCCTCACATACAACCCCTTTTCTGGGTAGAATCACTTGGGACGGAGTACGCTGCAGAACCTGCCGAAATACGAGAAAAATGATTCCGATATCTTTGTATGTTCTACTCCGATAAGAAGAGTCTACCCCTAATAAATACAATTGTATCCAGATAAGTTTCGAAAGCTCTATGTTATTCTCGACGAGAAGAAATCGGAGAGAAAAAACGAATGCCGTGCGCTATGTGCGCTTGGCGCGCGCTTCGAAGAACCTTCTCTTGACAAAAGGGTGTTTGGCTTGAGATCCCAAAGTATACATATACTTCGCATTTCGAGACCTGAAGCCGCTGAGGAGAGTCAGATCGCCTCTCATAGCCATTTTCTCTCTTTGACGAAAGTTTTTGCCAGAAACTCTACCATCAGAGCGATATCGCAAATTTTTTTCGAAAAAAGTACGAGATTCAATCCAAAACTCTTTAAGAAGTGTCTTTCTGAAAGGATGCAGCTGAGGGTCAAAGATTTTTTCAGAGATCCGATTTGAAAACTACGACACACTTGCTCGCGAATGACAGCTTCCAGTCTTCCGACAAATTTCCCGGACCACAATGTAATGGGCCATTGGATATAGTCCATACTGGAGAGGAGATTTTGCGCCACAAAATGCACCACTGTTGCTGCTCATAAGGAACCATTGAAAAAACCTAGGCTGGAGTTTCTCAAGAAACTTTGCGTGCCGCCGTCGATGAATAGCCGCAGCACCTTTGAACTATAATTAGTACAGGAGACGGTTATATAAGATGACCGTGTGTTAATTTTGTAGATGTGGTGCATAGTAAGTAACTCTTATGAATTCACCATGTATCAATACGAACTGCGGTTTTTGTAGCTCAGTTCTTTTGCTACCATATATATGGCGCACCCTGTATAAGTGTTGTAATGGGGGTCAAAACCCTATAATACGGTTTCTGTTCGATGGAAGCTGTCCTCGACCTCGTTCGTCAATGCGAAGATAACAGGATTCCCATATTCATTGTAGCTCCTGACTCCCTGGAGTCAACTGAGCGTCTTCTGTGGAAAAACGAATCAGATT
The DNA here is from genome assembly GCA_900617895.1 of Haemonchus placei. Classification (NCBI taxonomy): domain Eukaryota; kingdom Metazoa; phylum Nematoda; class Chromadorea; order Rhabditida; family Trichostrongylidae; genus Haemonchus; species Haemonchus placei. Next base: position 23,605 of record UZAF01017623.1, read on the forward strand.
CTCTTTCAACTCGTCTTCTAGCCGAAAGACCCATGAGCATTGGGCTTGATATAAGAAGCTGTCACCTCTGAAGAGAAGCATTCAAGTGCCGGATTACTACATTAGTGTCTAGATGAAGGGTTTGAGCGATATCCGTCCTCAACCCGATCCACTAACTCGGCGTCCTGCTGTGAAGGGCTTGCATGACACGATCAAGAAAGACATTTCTGAAGTCGAGGTGACTGCAGAAGATACTGGTCGTGAGGAGAGAAGGAAATGGAGATGACCAACCAGCACAGTGGGCGCGAAATCAACGCTAGGAAAAAATACGGGGAAAACATTAGATGCGCCCTTCATCAGTTTTGAGGGAATTCTTTCGAAATAAAACAACAATCAAACCATTACTCTTCAAATCATTCAAAGAATTGTATGGACTGTGCAATGCCCATACAATGTCCGAAGACCAGATGATACGATATCGAGTTTTTTGACTACCAAAATGATATTATAATAGCATTTTACCAACTGAATGAATTCTCGATGTGAGGGATGTAGAAAGAGCTAAACTGATTAAAAAACTACGTGAGGAAGTTGAGGGGGGGGGGGGAAGGGGGGCTCCTGGGAGTGTGAAGCTTGGAAGCTCCTCCATTGGTAGTGCTCCACACATCAAATTCTAACGACTTGTAGAGATTATCGGTGGTCGCCACCGGAAAATGCACCGGAAATCGAAAACCATCAACCCAATCTAGCCGTCCCAACTCAAAGTCCACAACGCTGTCCACCACACCACCTGTCGCTGCCATCATTTCAACCATGGGAACGCATATGAAAGCTTCCCGCACTCTTCAACATGTCTCAACACGTGACTCCTTTTTTTGGCTACCGTTCACGTTATTTTCAATGCGCAGTCCACTGACGCCTTCTACTGTGCGGACAGTCGACGCCATGAATGAAACAAACGACGCTTAGTGGGTTGAAACGGCCATTTCTGACAAAATCATTTTCAGTTCTTTTTTGGCATTCAGAAGGCCATTTAGCGAAAATGGACCATACTTCTATACTCAGTGCTCATGCCCCTATAAGATGCAATAAGTCATTTTTGAAAAGCGTCCCACGCCCTGAAAGACCCTCCTTGTAAGTGCAGACGTGAGCCTACACTCTTATCCACTATGCTATCCCTGCCTCAATTTCTGAAAATACTGGACTTTCGATTAGTGATTGATACCAGTGATGTATCATGTGGTAGTGGCAGAACATTGTAGCGTCTTCTTCGCAACTAGTATATATAGGCACGCTTGCTCCTCTAGCTTTAGTCACGATGTTAATTGCACGAGACTATGGTCGATACATCATCTCCTATGAATGACGCCGCGGCAACGGAGCGACGACAACCGTTGGCAACATCAACAGCGTATGGGGGGATGATACCACTTGCATCGCTACGGTTTATGGCTGGTTCGCTTGCTCCAAGGAAGGAGACACAGGCCTCAAAGACAAGCCTTGTTCTGGACGCCTTTCGCCGTCGACGACTCCGTCAATCTGGACACCGTCGAAGAGGATCCAGAAATTAACACCTGCAGTCTTGCGACGAGACTTGCGGGGCCCAACCGACAGTCATCGGTCGCCTTAAAACCCTCGGTTACAGAAAAGCGCTGAGTCGATGGCTACCTCATGCCTTGACCGATAGCAGGTACACAAGAATATCCGTTCGTCAGCCTCTCCTTCTCCTTCCACATAACAAAGAGTTTCTGGAGGACCTAGTTACTGGAGATTGAAACTGGATCCTCTACGACGCTCATAAGCACCGCGCCGTCTGGCTTCTGAAAGGAGAACAGCCGCCGACGCAAGTCAAATCCGGCCTCCGCCCCAAGAAATTTCTCCTTTCCTGCTCTTGAGATTCAATGGAAATGCTGCACTACGAACTGCTCAAGCAAGGCCACACCATCGGCGCTCCCTATTACCCTGGTCAGCTTCAGAAAATGGCGAAAGCCGTTCGAGAAAAACGGCCTAGACAAACTTCCGTGCACCTTCTTCATGACAACGGTAGGCCTCCAAAGGTAAAAAGACCCGTGTAAAATTGGAAAAGCCAGGCTGAGAGATGGTTCCACATTCACCCTATTCACCTGTTACTGCCCTCAGATTACCTTTGATTCCAGCTCCTCGAAACTTTCCAAAAAATTCGTCAATTAAGACCACCTTGAACAAGTGGTCGGTGACTTCTTTGACTCTCAGTCTTCCCAGTTCTAGGAGAATGGGATCGATGACTTGCACGTTAGGTGGGACAATGTTATAACTAACGACGATTATTATATTGTTGATTAGCCTGCATTATTTGCTGAGTTGTAGAATGAAACAGAAAAATCTCATCCTTATCAAAACTTTTTTATCAACCTAATATTTCCATCGGGCAGAGATCGAAAGAAATACAGGAGTCATGATGGGAAAATAATGGTAGACGACACGGCCACGTTCTACCCACAGTGGTGAGGCAGGAACGGGATAAGTGATTGGGAATTCATAGCTTCTCTTCTCCCAGATCTAGGGTTTTTATTTGAAAAGAGTATAAGTTGTAGTAAAGGAACAGTGATAGTAGGTATTACTAGATCCACCTATAGCGAGAGCGATGATAGGTGACAATGCGTGATTGCACTCATGGAAACGAAATGCAAAATGTGAGGCGTAATCTACGCAAAAATGCGCAGGATTGTTGGTATGAGAGGAATAAGCTAATAACGTTGAAACAGTATAAACAAAGCGGAACTCCGCGCTGTACGGATGATGTTACCTATTGGGAATAAAAGTCGGAAATAGTCAGGGCGAGGACACATCTATTATAATATGACGGTTAAACATCGAAATGGGCAGAGCTCAAATCAAAAATATGTATACACCAGTTGTGTAATGCACGCTAATGCGTGCACCATGCCATGTCCACTACCGTTACCTACGACTTGTTAGAGAACCAATACGAACAGTATCTCTCGACTTCCCATTTCGTAACTGCTTCCTCAACGCGCTTACCTGACATTCACGCTCTTCGTCGTGCCTACGTGACTTTCGAAGAACGCACAAACCGACCCACAGACAGACAGACACAAAGTTACCGCTTCATATGTATATGGACAGATTACCAGTTGGGCACAGTACATTAACGCGTACGTAACAATAGAGAACGCATCAAACATAGACGATTTTTAGTCTGAGCTCCAAGAATCTGGCGTTAGGCTGTGATGGGGTATGCTTTCATGCGAAAAGTCCATGAACGCGTAGCTTGCTTCGGATGGATCTCTCTCTTATTCGTTGACCTATTCCTAACTTTTGCCTATTTTTCCGGTGTCAGGTCTTTTCGGAGTGTAATTATGAACATGTCCGAGGCTTCAACCATCCCAACTTAAACTAACCCCTCAGGTGGTACCGAGGTTTAAGACAGAGAGACAGACAGAATTGTATCTTTTGCTTATGATTAGTGAGGGTTATGATTTCATAGGTAGTAGGTGATGATGACCAAATGTATAGAACGATTTTAGAACAATAAGGACGTCTTCGAACTAAATAATGAATTTTCAGACCTTGTAGCGCCCACTTCATTGCGGGCCCGTCCACTCTGGGATTTCGACAGTTCTTCTCCAACAGCAATACGCATTTGTTTTCGGATTCTAGAACGTTTTGAGCAAAGTCATGAGTGCTTGATGATGGCTCCGCCCATATGTGTTGCAAACAACTCCCTCTGAAACTTCTACTACATCGAACTAATTTTTCCCACATTTCTCGAAAGAGCTATGAACCTTTGATCTCAGCCCCGCCCACCTCACTACAAATCCTGCCCACTTTTGGCCCACATTTCTCCTCCTACCTCTAACCACTTCTTTCTTGCATCTTAGAGCGTTCTCGAACAGAATTATATTTACAGGGTGGCCAAAATTATGATTACACGAATATTACATGCTCAAAAACGAATAAAAAACCAATGAAACTAACCAATTTCAAAAGAATGTTTACAACTAATCTCTTATTGAAATACTACACTGTAGCCAAAATCTGTTGCATTCTGCTTTCACTAAAGCCCAAAACGACGATAAATGGAGTCAACGGTGGCACGTAGCTAGTACGAACGAGGTGTCCCCGGCTTTTTGCGAAGCATTTCCAAGACTATTTCAATTCTTGTTTGGTCTAACGTATGCTTCTACTTCCAGGATTAACAATACTAAGAGATCCATGAGATTCAGGTCGGGACTCCTATGTGGCCACTGATCGCAGGTTATGAAGTCGGGCGACTCGTTTTACGTAATTTCTGGACAATTACTGATCTGCGGTCAGGAGCTTCATTTTGACAAAATGTCCGATTCGAATCGTCAAAGTGTCCTATTGCACGGAGAGGTCAAAGAGGTTTCCAAATTTATTTCCACTCCTTAATTCATAAAATTAATCGATGTCTTTGCCTCGGTGGTGATGCTCGCAAAGATCACCACAGAAAGTTAGTGAGCCCAGCGCTGTCTCGCTCTCACTTCTTTCAGTTTCATATACGTTTAACTTTAACTTTCAACTTTACGTTGTCACGTTACTGAGCGACGGCGATTCTAGGGTGGCCTGTCGTTTTTGTCTTATTTCAGGCATTTTCAATAGTTTTTTCCATTCCACTCATCGCGTTGAGTTTGATTGAGACTCTTCCTCAACTAATTCTAATTCATTGCGGACGTTTTGCTCTTGCTGCTTCCGGCCCGCTGGTTAGCCTTGTTTTGTATTTGTTCACTGCTTTTTCGGTCGATTTTCAGTGTAAGGCGGTCTCATTAATTATGGCATCAAAGGTGGGTCGTAGAAACAGGCGTAGGGAAACTCACAGCAGCCCCAATGAATCAATGACAATGAAGTGGAATGAATTTGGACAAAACTCGAATGCGCTTGCGTCTGATGTGAATTACACTTCGTTTTGAGCTAGTCAGCTGATCAAGGAAGTTTTAGAGCGCAACTCTGACCTCCTAACTCAGAAGATTCTTCTAGTACTTGCTGATAAAATCTGCAACGACATTTCTGGGTTTGTGGAGGCCGACAAGAGGTGCAGGGGCATTGTTCTGAGCGGAATTGAGGAAGCTCCGACCCACTTACGACCATCCGGAAAGCAAAGGTTCTAGAGACCAAAGTCTCTGATGTGCTGGACGCTCTCAAAGTTGAGTGTCGTACAGTTGAAATTTATCGCATGGGCAAGGGAAACCCCCCGTCCTAGGCTTTTTAAAGTTCTTCTGCCTTCGCGTTTTTCCTGGCGTACAGCACAGGCCAATGCAAAACTTTTGAAGTCTTCTGGGTTTGTAAATGTCTTTCTCAGGAAAAGCATGACTCCTGAAGAAAGGAAGCGTGAGTACGATTTGCGACAGCAAGCCTTCGAGCGTAACGAGGGTAAGCCTCTCCGCGAGTGGGTGGTATATAAGGGGGAACTCAGGCGTACTTCTGAGCTTGTGCAGAAACGTTCGGAAAACTCGCTTTGAAGCACGGTCTCTTGCACGAGTTGTCCATTGTCCATTTGTTCCGAATTGTTTCTTGTTTAACGCCCGCAGCACTTTAAAGAAAATCCATCATTTACACATGTCAATGAATGATCGTAAGCTCGATATTGTCGTAATAACAGAGTCACGGCTTACTTCTAAGATACTTGATTCTAAATTGACAGCTAATTTCCCTTATACGGTGTACAGGCATGACCGTAGAAACAGAAGAGGAGGTGGTATTTGCTCTTTAGTCAAATCTATAGTGATTTCCAAGGAGATAAGAGTCGAAGTTGAGTTTTTTCCTGATATAATTTGCATTTGACTTCTAGATCTAGTCTCCTCGTCTATACTCCGAGTCAATGCCGTCTGTCGCCCTCCTAATACTCCCGCTACTATCGATGCTTCTTTCATTGAACTTCTTTCTGATCTCATTTCTGCCCGTTGTCACACGATTCTGAGTGGTGTCTTCAACCTCAACATAGATTGGACGAATAAATATCCGAAAAACCATTGTGCAGCACAGTATCTCCTGTTTTCCGAAAGGTCTGGTCTCTTTCAGTATGTGACTCAGCCTACACATGGGGATAATACCTTGGACTTTGTGTTGCCCTCTTCACCAACTGTTGTCAATGTTTCGATGTGACACGGGATTTGTCTTTGAATTGAAGTGTACCTACACCTGACTTTAGCAATATTGACTATCGGTTTTGGACTCGTACTTCCAGAGCGTAGACTGGTGGACCGTTTTCGACAATTATACCTCTATTAACGATGTCTACGAGAGATTTTGTCTCGAGGTCTATTACGCATTCTCTTATTTCGTTTCATTCAAACAACCTCCTCAGTCTAATCTCGAATAGCCCTTACACATCCAGAATCTGCTTGAACAGAAAAACCGACTCTTCTGCCTAAGGTGCAATCCCCTATCTGATAAGCTCTATAGGAAAGCTTGCAAAGACATCGACCACCACATCAAAAAGTTCATTGTTAACCGCGAAAAGCAGCTGTCGGCTAAGCCCGCTTTCAAAACTTCTTCTTCGTTTTATAAGGCAGAGGACGAAGCCTTCTTCAAACTTGCCCGTACTCTCTGATTCCTCCGGCTCTCTTTTCTTCTCTGATGAAAAGAAAGCCGAGGCGCTAGGAGTTTCATTAGCTAGTGTTTTCTCTGTTACCAACGCCGAAGATGAGATTCCGATGAGCAGCCAATTCCGGATTAACCACCGTCTTAAGAACATTTCCTTTCATCCCCGTGACGTGTTCAAGATCCTTACAAACCTCAAACCACCTCTGGCCGAACCATACGACGATATCCCTCAGATAGTCTTTCGAGAATGTGCTCGTTCATTAAGCCAAACACTAGCGCATATTTTAATATATCTGTGCTGTTTGAAGAAGCACCCGACATTTGTAAGGAATCCCTAGTATCAGCCATTCCTAAGAAGTCCAACGGCCGACTCTTAACTGATTTCCGACCCATAAGCATAACGCCAACTGCCGCTAAGGTCATGGAGAAACTGATCAGGGATAGAATCCTAGCATGGATCGAGAGATTCAAGCTGATACCGGAGGAGCAGCAAGGGTTCCTGAGTTGGGCCTCGACGACCTCCAACCTCTTGAATGCCCTCTTTGTCTGGACCGCTGCTCTCAACAATGACAATGTAGTTGATGTTGTTTTCATTGATCTCTCAGAGGCATTCGATAAAGTGAGCCATTCAAGGCTCACCATAAAACTGGACAAACTCGGCATCAGTAAGCAGTTGTTGCGCCGGTTCAGATCCTATCCCAGGACAGACACATGACAGTTAGAGTCGGCCGTTGCTTCTCCAAACGATATGACTGTTACAGTGGAGTCCCTCAGGGGAGTGTGCTTTCGCCATCACTTTTTCTCATCTATACCATAGATCTTCCAGCTTGTCCAAAGACCGCGAGTTACGTTAACGCCCTAGTTTATGCTGATGACATCAAGATTTGCGCTTCGTATAACCCCGATTATTGTGAGGAAGCTCACCTTGCTCTCAGATAATCTGTCGACAGGATGGCAAAGTGGGCTCGCCAATTGGGACTACAGGGTAATCTCAACAAGTGTTCCGTGCTGCACATTGGGACCGGTCCTCCACTGAGTTACGAGGTCGATGGTACTGGGCTTGCCCTTCGTTCCTCCTCAAAAGACCTAGGCGTTCTTTTTGGCCCAGATCTAGATTTTCGGCTCACATGGACGAGGTGGTTAATAAGGCGTTTGCTGCATTGTTCCTCATGTGCTGTGTAGTGGTTATAAGGTATTAGTGCGATTATACAAGGCATACGTTCTCCCGCACCTGGAGTACAGCTCCCAAGTTTGGAATCCCGCATTGAAGAAAGACATTTCCAAATTAGAAAAAGTCCAGCAAACTTTCACGAGAATAATGTTTCTTCGATTGTTTCCGAAAACTGTGTACCACCTAATACCTGACTACGAGGAACGCCTGAAAATGTTTTGGTTGGGGAGTCTCAGACACGGGCGGATTATATTATCAATGATCTTACGCTATGCTTCCGCATTATTCGCGGGGGGAGGTTAAGCTTGCAGCTAGCAAATACTGGGTCTTTCGTCCGAGTAGTGCGAGATCTAATGGCTCCGTCCTGCAGTGTAAGGGTTTTCAGAGAGTAACTAGTTCGTTGTCGTTTGATTCCTTTTTCGTCCGAACCACAAGGTGGATGGAGAAGGTCGCACGGGAAGTGCTTCAATCCAGCAATGGCAAGGTCCTCAAATCTAAACTGTGGAAGATCAGTTTATTTCAGCTCCTTGGCTTAGACTGTTGAACTCTTTCTTGTCTGCTATTCACAGGCCGGTTAGTAGCTTCTTCCGTTGCCTGCTGCGCCACTGCGTGATCAAAGTATAATGGAGCAAACGACCTGCTATTTCCTTTCCAGCTTCTGGAATTTTCTCACACTGTATAGGGCTTACATCTACTACCAGAGATCATTTCGAGTTGAAATGACACATCGATGCTTTGTTCGATTCCTCCTGTTTGTTGGCTATATGCCACTGAGCTGCTCTTGGCCATTTCCTTTTCGCTGCTTGTTACGTCGCATTGATTGAGCCTATTTTCTGTTCTTTCCCTTTCATTTTTATGTTCCGTGACCAGTTGCATTTCTTGTTGTTTCAACCTTTTCCCTTCTTCCCTCTCTTGCGAGCTGAGTCAGGGTTCTCGGTCCGCTGCTCCATTCAGCTTTGTCATGTTTACTCTTCCTCACCACTCACTGTTCTAGGCTAAGCCTGCGCCCAGCCTTTTGTTCATTTACTGTCTTTTGCCGGTATCCGACAAGTCGCTTCCACGAGGGAGGTAGGCATACCCGTGTGCCGAGGTCCCGACTTTGTCCAGTGACTCCTTCTCGATTGAAGCACCATGGCCAACCGGTGCGGGTACTGGCTATCTGGATTCTACTTCTTCAAGGATGTCAGTTCAGCTATTGTAGCGTGTGTGGTCCAGTCTCTAGATAAGTTCGTTTCCATATCTTCAGCGGATTGTCACTGCTGGCTCAGCTCAGCTCGTTCTATCTTGATCTTGGTTGGACTCTTCTGTAGTTGTACACCTGTCCTCAGTTCCCTCTATTGGCGCACTCAGTTGGGTGTATAAATAAATAAACAAATAAATAAATGAATAAAAATCCTGTTGCTCTGCTTAAGGAGCACCTTTTTCACCATGATTATCTTTTCGTCGGTTGAAAGGCATCACGATTTTTTGAAAGCGGAGGAGCAGCTCTTGTGAGCCAACCTTTCTTTTCTCTTAGCCTGCTGACTGGGGAAAGCACTACCTGATCACATGAAAGCCTTGTTGTGCAGATGATTTTTCACGATTCTGCGCAGGAAACTTCGTGAGATATTCATTCCTTTAGCCATTTTGTGTGCAGAGGGAACTTCACTGCTGCGCAGACCTTCGCTCTGCTTCCTTGACATTTGTCCTGAATGTAACCGTAGGCTTCCTATACTTGCCCTCCGATCTGCAGTTGTTTCCAACTCTTCAAAGCGTCTGATGCTCGGATATACCAGCTGATTTGTTACAATGAGTCGTCTGAAGATGTACCGTGCCAAAAGTATTCGTAAATGCGAAGTGGAGATTCCTTCACGTGGTAGTAACGCCTTGATTGTTTTCAAGATCTGTCGAATGTTCAGCATCATTAGGAAGAGTACAATTTAGTCTACCTTGTGAAATGCAAAAAACCGATTGAATTATTATAACTTCTAAAAAGAATAGGTATGAGCGTCTGCGCGCGCTGTAATCATAATTTTAGCCCACCTTATATTTTTAGAAAGTAACTTCTATTCCTATGCAAGGCCTGCCCATCACGGACGGAGCCTTGCTGAGTTTGTGCATGCCCACCAGGCACAGGCCTTGTTTGCATACTCAATTCTCTTCTTCTGGAATCGAACTTATGAACTGAACTGAACTTATTCGGAAAGTACTACCCACTGCCGATGGATGTCCATCATTTCACTTGCTGATCCATCCTTCATCTTTGCTCATTTGTTCCAGGTGTCTGGGCTGTTATGGAACCTAATTGAGAAGATTTGCCTATGATATAGCCCACTCGTGCTCATGTCCCGCCCATGAGGGCGTAGCTCTCCGCTAAGCCCACATGTGCTCAGTTATCTTGACCCAAACCGAAACCATTCCAAACTTGATCCTACCTCTCTAAGGAAGATTGAATTTTGTGAAAACAGACAAAGAGACAGAAAGACAGACAGACAGACAGACAGACAGACAGACAGACAGGCGCGCGCTTCATTTACGGTAAGGAAGACTTAAAACGTTTTAGAGTTCGGAAAAACTTGGATAAAGGTAGCAAAGGATGGAGTACCAAATCCGTATGGTATGGTAAGCGTGTATGCACTTGAATGAAATCTCGAATAGAAAACATGTGTTACGATGCGAAGACCTTCCAGTTTTGGAAAAGTGGATGGATGCCAGCAAAAACACGGTGCTCAACTTTTCTTAGGTACCAGAAAGAGAGATGCTCAGACCGTTAATCTTCGCCTGGGTAAAAAGCATTCAAGAGAGTGGGAGAAATGTCGACAGACGTTATCCGAGTTGGAGGAGTAGAATTTTCATGGTAATCAAAGCAGCACCGGAGTTGGCGTGGGTTGGCAATATGAGCGTTTCATGAGTAGAAAATGGTAGGACGCTCCCAAGCGGTTGGAGAGAGTGAAAGCAAACCTAGCTACTAAAAGGCACAACGCTTGATCTCGACTAGCCCAATAGGCCACGAGCGTTTGTCGAAGAAAAATAGCATTATGCTAGGGGGAGCTTAGTCCAACTGTTGAAGGAGGTGCTTCGGAGTAGAAAGTCTCCACTACCAAAATCAACACACCCTCTAGACACGGGATAGAATCCGGAAAATAAATGAGTAGAGGCTAGTATAAGTACACAAACAAGTTTCAATGACAGACGAAGTGGGCACCAGAGTGGGCGTAGTCTGTGCCTAAAATCTGTATTCCAGTAGGAGAACGGTCCGTAGTCCGGGAAAAAGTAGATAGAGGCTGGCAAAGGGCACAGTCCAATTAGGAGTTGTTGAAATGGGTACGAAAGCAAACGGAGTTTAGACCAAGTATCTATATTTCTTTTCAAAAACTTGGAAAAGGTGGGTAGAGGCTAGCAGAAGCTTTAACTTCATCTGAGTCCGGAAACAGTGTGATAGAAACCTGAAAAATTAGAGGTGAGACTGTCAAGGTAGGTGGGCTGAGCACCAAAGTGAGTTGTGTTTTTGCCGAGAAATCAATGTTCTGTTGAGAACATTTAAGATAGCCATTCACACAAGACCGATTCAACATGAAAAAGGGCAGAGGTAAAATTCAAAATTGATAGCACGTTCAAACAGCGTTCATGGTGCGAATACGACCTTCATTCATATCTTCGCTTCCTTTAGACGTAGATCGCTCACACTCTGAATAAGTCTAGCAAGTGTGATGGTAGTTACGATGTTGTGATATCGGCTGCAATGCCAATTAATTCACACAATAAATATCAATTCGTTGTGTGAATATGTACTTACCCGTGAGGCATAGTGCGTTCAAACTCTATAATAGTGAAGAACGGATAATGACGGTCGATATTAATCAATCAGTGGCGATTAGCATCTATTCTTAGATTCGTCCTTGTGCATAAAGCGTGTGATGCGATTGAGTCTCTCTAGCTTCTAGCCCTTGAATGGGTATTCCGGCAAATGCAAATTGCACTGCAGTGTTGTAGGCAGAAATAGATCAAACAGTATCGATATCCATTCATTATGCGATTGACCGAGCATACCTCACTGACATCACTGAGTTCCTTATATCACAAAGTATTTAGATCTGATTGATGGTGCGCTCAAAGGATATTGGTCGACATCGACTAAACTGTTATGACCAATGTAAATCTTTTTGTAATATTGACTAAATACATACATAAAGCCTAGCCTCCTTAGACTGAGAAATTCAACAAAGTCGAGGAGGTATTACGAGATAATGGCAGCAAAGACCGATCGGTATTGATTAACCATTACCGATCAGAACCTATTCATACTGGAACATGATGACTATTCATTATTTTCAAGCTCAATGGGATTGGAGGACAAAGGCAGCAGAAGATATCCCGAATTTAGCACGGAGAGGAGAGCCCGGGCGATCCGACTGGAGATGAGATAAAGCTCAAAGCCAAGCAGTGAAAATAGTGCCGACAGGGCATCACGAGTGAAACCACTGAGTTTGTTGAGATACTGACAAATGAGTACGGCGCTCAAGATTCACTTCTATGCCATACCTTCTGCAATCTGGGAATCAAGTGGGGAAAAACCACTATCATTAACGATGTTTCAAGACCTTTTTCCTGATATTTCGCTAGCTAACTATTCAGTTTCAATGTTGAGAGCATTTATTCATATGGTGCCGTTACGGTTTGCGTCATTAACTTACCATCTTACCGCTAGGAGTGAAGAAATGTAAAAGAATCTCTGATGAACGTCTGAAACAAAAAGTTCTCACAAATGTTGATGAACGAGGAAATGGGACATTTGCAAAAGCGATGTTGCCGCGCATTCTGAAGAGAGCCTTGAGAACACCCAAACAGAAGGCAAATTGTTGCAAATAGTATCGTTGGCAAACAATGTGCGCTTCTTCAAACTAGCTAGCCCGGTTGTTGGTGTCAATCCCCCCCCCCAGTTCCCATACCAAGCCAAATATATCAGCATTTCTCATAATTTTGTCGTTTCTTTTTGCCAGTTCCATATAAATATGTATCACAATGCGTGTTTTTAAATGGGCACGGCCATAGCGAAAGCAGTAGACCAATCGGTCGATAGCGAAGGGTCAACTAGTTGAAGGTTCGGTCAGAAAGATTGTCAGTCACAAAATTCAGTCAAATTGATAAAGGATAAAGGATAGTGGCGTAATGAGTGCGTATTTGGCTTATACAATGACTTGCAGTGGCCAGCCGACGTACAGGTCAGCGCTTTATCCCCCCGCTTTATCTTCCCAGACGTGTCTGGTACCAATTCAACGACCCCGGAAGGATGGAAGGCTTGGTTGGCCTAGGCGGGCATCGATCCGGGATTCGAACCCTTGACCGTGCCTGTGATAAAGTGCGCCACTCGCCACTACACCACCTCCGCCCTAGTCAAATTGATATTGTACTAAGAACAAGTCAAAAAGTTCCCCAAACCCAACCGTGGAGTGCACTCCCATTGAAAATTATTATGAACTTGTGTAGCAATGAAATGAATATCAATGAAAATTTGTCTTGATCTTATACCTGCTACTAGATTAGCATGTATTCCTTGATTTAAATAATCTAAGCATTCACATGGGTGCTAAACTACTTCGTTTCTCATGAAATGCACCTGTGCAAAAAAACTAGCGGATACTCGAAAAATCGGTAATTCAAACCATGGTTTTCAACTGAGAATGTTTGAATCCTGTCATGAAGGGCATCAAAATAAACACGATCCGGTGATCTCCCAGAATTTAATGCCATACTTCCTTCTAAAAACCAAGAATGTAATTTTTCAATCGACCTGGATGATTTAGGATGATATATCCGCAGAAAACCTTCAGAAAAATGAAGTCTCATTCTGAGATTTTTCTTGAAAATGAAGCAGCAAAGTTGAAGAAAATCGAGAAATCATAGTATGACTAGACTGTCCATAAGGATTATCTATTGGTTTTCGTTGAAAAATAAGGTTGGGAAGAAGTAAAAAATATCTGAGAAACTGGCAAGTTCGAATCGCTGCTTCTAGCTGAAAGTTTTGAAATTATATCATGAAAAACATCAGAATGATCAGGACTGCTATCCTCGAATACAGTGCCGCTTTTGCTATCCTCGAATCTTTCGAGTACTGGAAACAAAGTTTCCGACTGACGTGGAGAGTTCACGACGCTGTTGTGTATATCCGTAAGTATTATAAACCCTAGGTGCTGTGTTACTCAATTTTCATTTTTTCTGGAAATGAAGACAAAAAAAAAATTAAGAGAGACGAAAGTTCATTACGTATTTGAATTTTTTACGAGCAATGCTTCCAGCTGATCTACTACTACTTTCAACCTGATTGGAAAATTTTAACAAAACTTATGGAGAAGCGGTGGTTGGCGACGGATTGATGTGTCGCAAATGGATATACTCGTTGAATACCGTCAGTTGACCACGAATTAGTGGCGGTATTGTATTGAAATTTTTTGCAAAAAAAATTTCAAATTTCAAAAATTTGAAATTTGCAGAAGAGTATTTTTTGATATCAAAAACACCCAGAAAGCACGATATCTTGAAACCAGGGGAAAAGATTTTGAATGATTTCCATTGCTTACTAATCAAGAAAAGAGCAATGGGAGAACTTCCTATACAAATGCAGTGGGAGGACTTCCTATCCAAATAAGCCCAAATGATTTGAATTGCTTTATCCCTGGTCTTCGAAATTGCAAAGATCTCGAGAACTTAGCTCAGACACTGCGAACAATGGGTGATTTCAAAGAGTTGCTGCATTATGTTGATGAATAAAAACTCTCCAATGATATGACAGTTAAAAAGTTTACCTGCGATCCCCGTACTCCAATGGAAAAGCACTCGTGAGTGGTAAATAGTAGGTATTCTCAACCCAGCAGTAGTTTTCAGTGTACTGTTCCCAAGCGTCGGTGAACTGTGCGGGCACCCAGCATTGAATCGGATAACCTGTGTAGAAAGATAGAATAGACGGTAATATAAGAGTAATGTTCTCAACGTTCAACTTACCGACGTATTGTTTCGCGGAAACAATAATAGCGAACGCGAATATTATTGCTGAAGTGTAGTGGTAATTCAACTTGTCAACGAAGTCATCATCTACTCTTGGATGAAGACCTTTGAATATTGCTGCTAAATAGTACAATAGCATCTCGACGGACAGAGACTGGAAACAAGCAGTTGACTGCCACTTATATGCTCATTATCGAGCGACACGTTGATTGGAGAAATGGGTAAAATTAAGGAAAATTCGCTTTTAATCTGAATTACAAGTACAGCTATATAAATCTCGGCTGCAAGCCGACACGAAAATATTGTTTTTCCAAAGGCAGATACGTCGTCAATCTCAGCTCATCAAGTTTTTCAAGGTTATATACAATAAACATCCAAAAAAAACCTTGCTATGAAACTGTAAGATTTTGAAGTATATTCTCAAGCTCACATATCATTTCAATCTTGAATGGAAGGGGTAATAGGTTCGTTCACTCACTCAAAGCCATTCAAGTTGAGATGTATACTGCCGCGTACGGTTTCAATCGCTTTCCTTAAATCTATATTCTGAATATGCTATACCCTTCTTGGAACGAGGTTCCATAGCATTACCTCCATATGGAATGTGATCTTGTTGACAAACAAAGCATGCATAAGCATGTTACGTCACACTGATGTTCGTAGTAGCACCTATATACTAACTGATGGTCATTTTGTGACCAAAATGATATCCTGATCCGAGGCGCTGAGACATGAAAGTATCCTCACGAATCTTATTACTATTTCTTTCTCTGACACGCGACGCGGTGGTATTGAGCAAAATTTCTTCAGAACGCCTGTAGCAGGTGAGTTTCATTCGCTCACGGAAGATGAGAAATAATAACCATTTCACCTATACTATAGTATCTTTTCCTCATGGCGAATATATGAAGTCTGAATTGCTTTTTGGTCAGGAATCATTGTTCTATGGCCATAAAAAAAGCAAAAAAGGTAAGTTAAAGGAGACATGCACTCCGATGCTCTTCGTTTCTCTCCGACGGAGCATCAGCGTGCTTTGCGAGATACTGCCGGTGTTGTATTCTGCCCAAAATGGTATCACTGAAGTTTTTGAAAGATACATACGACGTGACGGGAGAGCGAAGTGAAAGGATCTTTGACTTGAAGCAAAACCATTCCAAGCAATAATTTGATCTATCGATTTCGATGGATTGGAAGCAAATCCTTCTCAGGGTAAAAATGGAGAGGGCACCATTTCTTTCCAAAGGCCATTTGAAATGTTTTCGAAGGGTGATGCAGAGCTTGAAAGGGGAGCAGTAAGGTGCAAAAGAAGAAGGCTTCGCAGGCGTCCATAAAGCACTTCATGAAAATGCGATTTCAATTCAAGCACCATGCAGAGCATCGTGTTACGTGTACGAGTTTAGAACTCCTAGAGCTCTATCTGGTGCGCCATCTCTTCTCGATGACCTCGACTCATCGAGCTCGTGTGTATCAACATCTCTTCCCACCCTTCGAAATGCCTCCGCAACTCTTTTCATACAATTGCTTCGCAAATTTTGAGGAAATAGTTGGAATAAGCGTTAGTAAACACATACTGTGTGACACACTTCATATTAAGTTTCCACCGCTACCAAGAATGTTTCTGATCGATTTGACCAGATGGAAGATTTTATTTCGGTGCGTGGCTCTAAAACCCGCACGCGGCTAACCAAAAGTCATTATTTCGTTATGAAGGCAAATCAAACCGTTGTACTGTGTGATAATCCAATTCCTTCGGCAATCGTTTATAAGTGTTATGATACATACCACTTGGTTCGCCCGGGTAACACGCTATCCTATTGCTTTGGTGATCGGCTAACTCTCCACTCCTTCTTAAAGACAAAGAATAGTCTCGTGTACACGAAGATTGACACAGGACGAAAAGGGGAGTGCAAATGGTACCAAGTGTGAGTCCGTACTAACGCCTCAGATTGGAAGTCTTTTTTTCTTGAACGCTCATTTTCCTAATAATAAGTACTCAGCAAAGACCCAAGCGTCAGGGAATCGAGACCTCGGACTATACTCAAAATGTTTCGAGTGCTGATGGCACAAATACCGGATGTCCTTTTTCAATGGAGATTTTTACTGCGATTTCATAGCTTCAGAATCCCAGATGAGTGGAGCTCGGGTAAATTTTGTCGCAAATGGGCATCGAACAAGGAGGATTCATCAATGATTCACGAAATCTGCTGGATAGCGGTCGTAATTTAATGGCAAGCAATAAATAAAATTCTCATCGCTTATCATTGCGCCTCTAATGAGTCTCTATCACTGCGCTTACTTCTCCCACCTACCCTACCATCCCCATCTTACCGGAATAAACAAATTAACAAGCTACATCGTAAATACCAAAAGCGCTGGAATTTTGAATGGAAGGTGGCACTTGCCCTCTTAAACCCCATCTCCTCCTATCACTTATCATCAGTTCCTGTAACCGAGTACCAACGATCCCTCATACTTTACATGACTCATTAAACTGCCGAGCTTTCACTGTTGAAACGAAAAGCGGAAATTATACCAAGTTTGAAACTCTAGGTCCACTGAAACAGGAGCTGGGAATTTTCACTCAACCATTCATTTCCAGTGATCATGCCTCCTGAGGGCGTAGTCCCGCCTCATAAAACACCGTGAGCGTTCTCTTGGTGCCGGCTGTATTACTAACAAGTTCGAATGCTATAAGCACAGGGAAACAGGAGTTATGAATTCACGGTGGGACACACACACTCACACACAACACACGTATACACACATAAACACATACACATACATACACACATACAAACAAACACACCTACACATACATACGCATACACATACACATAGACACTCAAAAGCACAAATAGACACACAAAGACGCACACACAGACACACACACTCACACACATAGACCTATACAGACAAGCACTCACACACACAGACACACAGCCACACAGACACACATACAGGCACACACACCCACACAGCGACACACACGCAGACACACACAGATGCACACTGGCACACATACACAGACACACACAGATACACACAGAAACACACACAGACATACATAGAAACACAAGCACAGACACACAAAGACACACACACCCACACACACACAGACACACAGCCACACATACACAACCACACACATACACACACAGAGACACACAAAGACGCACAAACACAGATCACAGATACACGCACAGACACACAGAGATACACACCCACACACAGCCACACATTGACAGACACCACAGACAAACGCACACGTAGAAACACAGGCACACACAGACACACACACGGACACACAGCCACACACACATACACACCTACACATACATACGCATACACATACAAATAGACACTCAAAAACACACATAGACACACAAAGATGCACACACAGCCACACACACACTCACACATATAGACCTACACAGACACGCACCCACTCACACAGACACACAGTCTCACACAAAGAGACCAACTCAGACACGCAATACAGACACACACAGAAACACACACAGACACACATAGAAACACAAACATAGACACACACAGACACACACAGATGCACACAGAAACACACACAGACACACATAGAAACACAAACACAGACACACACACACAGACACACAGCCAGACACGCAGACACACAGCCATACAGACACACACACAGGCACACACACCCACACAGCGACACACACTCAGACACCACAGAAGCACACAGAAACACACACAGACACACATAGAAACACAAGCACAGACACACACACAGACACACACAACCACACCTACAGACACACAGCCACACATACACAATCACACAAGACACACACAGAGACACACACAGACGCACGACCACAGATCACAGATACACACACAGACACACACAGAGATACACACCCACACACAACCACACACTGACAGACACCACAGAAAAACGCACACGTAGACACAGAGAAACACACACGGACACTTACAGCCACACACACACACACACACATACACACCTACACGAACATACGCATACACATACATATAGACACTCAAAAACACACATAGACACACAAAGACGCACACACAGACACACACACTCACACACCTAGACCTACACAGACATGCACCCACACACACAGACACACACAATCCCACACACAGAGACACACTCAGACACACAATACAGACACACACAGACACACACAGAAACACACACAGACACACATAGAAACACAAACATAGACACACACAGACACACACGCAGACACACACAGATGCACACAGACACACACACCCACATCTACAGACACACAGCCACGCACCCACAGACACACAGCTACGCATATACAATCACAAACAGACGCACAAACACAGATCACAGATACACACACAGCCACACACACAGAAAAACACAGACGCACAAACACAGATATATACAGACACACACGAGACACACAGACACACATAGACAGACGCACACAAAGACACACAGACATACACAGGCACACACAGGCACACATAGAAAAACAACACAGACACACACACACAGGCACACCTACAGACACACACAGGCACACACACACAGACACACACAGAAACACACACACAGACACCCACACACAGACAGACGTACACATAGACATACAGACATACGCAGACACACACAGAGACACGCACACAAAAATACACAGACGCACATAGACATACACAGCCTTACACACAGGCACACACAGATACACACATAGACACACACACCGAAACACACAGACATATATAGACATACACAGATACACACACAGAGAAACACAGACACACACGAGACACACATACATACATACACACAGACATACACAGAGACACACACAGACACATATAGACGCACAAACACAGACACACACAGAAACACACACACAGACACACACACAGGCACACCTACAGACACACACAGGCACACACACAGACACACACAGGCACACATACAGACACACACACACACACAGATACATACACTGACCCGCACAGAAACACAAAGACAGACACACATATACACACATACAGACACACACAAACACACACAGACACCCACACAGACACACACAGACACACACAGAGATACACAGACACACACAGGCACACACAGAGACACGCACATAAGAATACACAGACACACATATACATACATACAGACACACACAGACACACATAGAAACACAAACACACACAGACACACAGACATACAAAGATACACACACAGCGACACGCACACAAGAATACATAGACACACACAGACACACACAGCCACACACCCAGGCACACACACATACAGACACACACAAATACGCACACAGACACATCAACAGACACACATACACAGAAACACACAGATATACACAGTCACACACACAGAAGCACACAGACACCCATACACAGATAAACACAGACGTACAAACAGAGACACACACAGAAACACACAGAGACACCAAGACACACATAGAGACACACAGACACACATATACAGAGGCACACAGACACACAGACATACACTGACACACACAGGTACATACACAGACACGCACAGAAA
>UZAF01017624.1:1818-12454 GCA_900617895.1 Haemonchus placei
GTAAATTGTTGACCTATGAGGTGAATTCTCAGTCTCGAAGGGGCTTTTTTTGCCATAGTAAAGAGATTTGCTCTATGCATGATGAAGCCATGGACTATTGCAAATTTATTCGGTCCAGCTAAACAGAAAGGTACTGAAACGATGCTGCGTGCGCGATGACCTCATTATATTGGCGCGTGAATCGCGCGCCCCCCCTTCTTTCGGGGTCGGTCAATTGGTACCAGACTTGTCTGGGAGGATAATAGCAGTGACTTGTGTATCGACTGGCACCGCAAGTCATTGTATAGGCCACGCACGCATTCAATCGGCCCCTACAATTCTGAATGGAGTCGAATACGTGGGCGCTTCTCCTAAACGGACTTGATTGAAGCCAAAAAAACGTTATATTTTATCCTCCATTAGTT
This sequence comes from Haemonchus placei, assembly GCA_900617895.1. NCBI lineage: Eukaryota > Metazoa > Nematoda > Chromadorea > Rhabditida > Trichostrongylidae > Haemonchus > Haemonchus placei. The sequence continues at coordinate 2,223 of UZAF01017624.1, forward strand.
ACTTCCTACTTACGACCTGCTCATCAACACCGCTTTGACAGCCTGTTGGTGGTGTCATGCTCCTAAAAAGAAACTCATGAAAGGGCATGAAAGGGGGGTCCTAAGACTCGGTTTTCGAACAACTCCTGCCATTATTGTGCCATCAAATAGTAAAGGCTTTTGAGGCTGTTCTCTTTTACCATTCTACCACTGCAGTAACATTACCATTCCCACTGAAGCATCAAGGTTTCAGCGAACAGTACTTCCTCACAACGTGCTTTGGAGTATATCGTTGTAATAAAAATTATTACCTCTTGAATGCTTGCTGTTTCTTTTGCCTTACAGGGCTGCTGAGGTGTGGCCAAAAAGGTGAGCGAGGGAGGAACTCGAACCCGTACTTGTGCTTTCCGTGCACATCTTTATCTTTTACGCTATCAAACTATTACTCTCCGCTTCTTGATGCCTTGCAAGCCTAGCTTATCGGCCCTTGATTCCAGTGTTTACTTGTTGCGAGGGTCATAGCTTTTTGATTAATGGCAAACCTCAGTACTAGAGCTTTTCGAATGATAAAGTGTTATAGATCGACAGGGCTATATTCCACTTACTCCATAATGTATAGGGACCCTGTGGGAACCAATTTGGAACTGACCGAGTTCTCTGCGTAGTTCCTGACTCGTCAGGTACATCGTCCGTGTCTCCTCGGGCAGAATGGGAAACGGGCGTTAGGAACGGTTTTGGGTAATCGATTTGCCGCACGCGGCTGTCGCGGACCACTCATTCGCCTTCATATTACAGCTCTAGCGTTCTTCATAGAGCTCAATCGATATGCGATCATTATTTTATGCATAATTCTACTATTAGTACTTTTGTTCTTGAATTTCTTACCTACCGCTGCATCCTGCTACATTCCTTCGCGCGCGATGCCCCTCTCACCGCGACGCGACCATTTCGTTCCTAACGCACCACACCCGGGCAGAGTAGTCTTGATCTCACATAAAGCATGGTACAAGGGCATCTTTTTTGACAGACACTCCTCCGGTAAATCCTCCGGCTTTGATAGCAAGCAATAACTCATGGATTTTTCAAGACATTCAAATCCTTGACAAGGAAACTCGTCCTAGTAATAAGGACAGTGAACGTTTGGACTACTTCCGACCACTTAAGCGAAAGCATATGTAGATTTTTGCTTTACTCCACCGCTCGCAGAAAGCCAACTTTTTTCGGCTACTCTGTGATTGAAAAATAAGATAGTCAGTTTTCCTCTGAAACAAAAATACCCTTACTAAGTAGTTGGATCTTCTAGAATCAGCAGAACCTGGAAGGGCGAACAGAAAAGGGTCATTCCATCAAAAAACTTCGAACGACTATAAATCATTTGTGCAATGGCCTCAACTTTTTGTGGATAACGTTGAACTCTTCGCTGACCATCACATACTTCATCTTTACCTTTTTTTCGTTTGTGCAGCTGTCATTGAACTCTACAGTGTTATGGGCTAGCGCTTAAAATGGATGTATACGTCGACATCGTTGGCACTTCGATGACCTCATCACCGATACTTATCAGCTCATTGATGCTGATCCTCATCCAACTATAATTAGTCCGTGCTAGTTGTATGCCGACACAATAGCATCCATCCATCGTCCATGCAAATCCCATTCCTCTCTGACACCTGGGTTATATGAACCGGTTGATGTTCTATTGACTCTCCGGTTGATAACCTAAAGAAATACAGTAACAAAGGGGTCGAGTAAGCGTATGAGCTTTGTGATTGTCTATTGTTGCCAGTTTTTACTTTATGACATGCATTCACTACTACACTACGTTCATTACAAAAGTCATTTTGCAGCATTCACCTGGTAATTACGGTATTCCGTCGGTTCAATCCGATCCAGGCAAAGGGAGCTCCAATATCGTGCGGTAGCAAGGTCTTGCCCCCCACCCCCTCCCCTCCCTGAGGTCATCAGAAGATGCCTCAAAGTCCTTCACTCTCACTTTTGCTTGATTTACCTCGCCAAGATGTTTGCTGATACATTTCTCCCTTGAAACCTTCCTGAACAGAATCTGAACGATTTTTTTCAAAATTTCGAACAGCTCTCCCATTTCCTCGAACACCGTCGTACTACGTGGCTCTTCTTTAGAAAGAACCTTTTTCTCTCTCTCTCTCTCTTTACCTTACTGTCTATTACTACTTCTCAGAACCATAGGCAGAGTTCTGTATATTCTACACACCTTTGCATTTCTTCGTTAAATTCTTTTTTGTTCTAGTGAGTGGTAAAGCAATACTAATATACTCAACGAAGCGAAATTCATGGAGACTCGTCCAGATCCTTCAGAGTGCCACTTTCGGGCAAAAAGTTACTGAGTCCCTAGCGGAAACTACCGTCCATAGAAAGTAGTTATGTTCCCCGGTGGGGTAACCGGTCACTATTCAGTCGTCACGCATTTGACGGCAAATGGCATCATCATTAAAAAATAAGCGGCCGATGAAAGGTTTCGATCGGAAAACGAGTTCATTCCTAAAATAATGGCAATGTAAGGACGATTTCCTAGAGCGTATGACTTTATTTGAACTGCTTGGGATGGCATATAAGGTGAGATGGTTCGGTACTCAGACCCGCTGCAGGGATATGTCGGATTTTCCTACATTTCTGCCTTGTCATTTGCACATTGATACCATTCCACTTTACTCCAGTAGTAGCTTTACTTGATATTGCCATCACCTCAACAGCCTTTAGGTCTTTGAGTTTTTGGTTATGATTAATTCCGTTTGTAGGACGAGCGTTGGATAAGTCAGTGCTTTATCCCTCTTAATGGTCTGGTACCGAGTAACAGACCCGGAGGGGAGGGATAGCTGTTTGGTTAGAGAGTGTTTCAAGCAAGGATTCGAACTCCGGACCGCTCTTATGACAGTACGCCATTTGGCGCTACATCAACTCCAATCCCCCATCAATGATACAATCACTAAGACTTGCTCCAACGATGGCGCTCGGGATGGAAATGCGTGGTCGTCACTGGAAGCAGTGGTAATGGATGAGGTCCTTTATGACGTCTACTTACAACCTTTTTTACACTGCTGGATGGTCCGTTTTGGGAAATTCTGCCAAAGATCTTAGGACTCGGTAGGTTCACTGATGCGGACCACTGATAATCATGCTTATCCTTCTCACTGGTCAGTCTTTGCACAGTCCTCACTTGACACTTCATGAACCGTCGTTTCTAATGACGTAGAAATGTCATCTGCCGATCAAACTTTCCCTTTTTTCGGATACACCCAGCCAAATTGAGCTACCTTCGTTACAGTGCGTCCGTTACGCAAGTCAGTTGAAAGGGAGAAAAAATGTAGCGAGTTTTGCAATGCAAATAGGGATCCCATTACTTCGCCGGCCGGTTCGTGGAACATTTCACTATCGACAGACGAGTATTAGCATACGAGTGACTCGTCGATTGAAAAGGAAAACGGAGCACTGTTGGCCGAGTCGAAGCAAAAAAGGACTCGAAGACCTTCGCAAGGACCATCGAACATTCAATGAGTTGCAAGGTCACTACCTTTTTCAATCTCCCTTTCCTTTCTAACACAGAGCCCTGGCGTTCTTTTCTAGGCGCGATGGGTCTGAGGTTCATACTAACTTTAGACATGCCATTCCGTCACTGAAAGATGGTAATGCACTCAGAATGAAAGAATCGTATTTCAGTTCTCGAAATGTTTTCTTTCAACCACCAGCAGTTCTCTGGTTTAACGCCATATAAGCAAGCTAGGGGACACTTACGGAACTTCTCTTGTACCCGTTGCAGACATGAATATAGACTTCATCTGTGCCAATCAAATAGCTACTGCCTCTGTACGATCATAAGGTCGAAAATGACCCAGCTTTCACACTAAAAACTGAAACCCAGATGAATTATTCGAGAAAGGAAGCGTCAGAGATCCGGAAATGTCTAGTAAAGCACTGTGTCTTTCACTCTTCCTAGAAGTATCTTACAGTTGACGTTTCGAAAGAATATGTGAACCAGTGCTGTTATGGTGGAATTCGGTTCGAGTGAAATCATGGTCTTGAAGATTTTCGGTCCTCAAATATCACCTTTCCCGTTCTCTTTCAATCGCAGCCTTTAGTGAAAGCCGTTGTCCTTTCAGAACATGGCCGATAGTGAAACGGGTGGTAATCAATCTGAATTCGGACGCATTTACTGGACCACATGCTGACAAAAGGGGGTAGGTATTGCTCGATAAAAAGCTGGATGCCCACATTCCCTCCCATTCCGTTGGGTACATTTAGAAGCGCAAGTCTACCGCTCTTTATGACTCACTCATGCTATCCATCAGTGATAGTTCTGCACATTTGCCATTGAAGAGCAGTGATCCACCCAAGATCATCTTCAGCCTTTCGTTTTTGCTGTCATTATACTCAATGCATGCAGCTGAGCTGCTGTACAGGTCCTCTTTTCTTGCCATCACTCGGTCCAAGAAGTGCACATCACTTAGCTCGTTCCATCAGGCGATAATTAAGTGAGAAATAGGTTTGCAACGTGGCAATAAGTTTTCAATCTCTGTGAATTATCTAAAGATCCATAAAGCTTCCAAACTGCCACCCTCACCCTTTAAAAAGTGGTTTTTTGTTTGTTGACCCTGTTGAGGAGGGCGTTTTCCTGAGTGATGACTCCTGCAACTGTCCTCGTTGTTACTGCTCCCTGCTGTGCCGAACGATCGGGCCTTTGTCCAGGAATCACCGCTAGGATGTCTATGTGGTTTTTTCAAATGAAGCCTCGCTAGCCGAGACGTTTTGCGACTTTACTTTCAACGTTTTCCTTTAACGAATAGCTGATTAGATGATATCCGTGTGCCAGTCGGCTCACCGTCTCATGGAACACTGCTCCTTCCTTGTCCGAGTTGTTCAGCCTCTTGTTCACACTATCGATATAATCAAGCCTGTACCCATCTGATGCCAGGAATGCTCTCATTTCAAATTGTATAATTATGGGCCATCCTTTACTTTCTTCCAATGACGATATGTCGAATACGGTAGCAGTGGTCAACTGAAAATAGCGAACCGAGCTCTCCATCCTGTACTCTTTTCCACTGTTCTTCATCGGTAGAAAAGGAAACTGAGATTCTTACTGACCATCTCGTACTCGTAAACACTGTGTACAGCGGTTTCAATGCAGAAGGTGTGTGGTATGCTCTTTGAAATACCTCGAAGCGAATTTTCATATTCGGGAAACTGAATACCTGCCTCAGAGGCAATCCATCTTTCCTTAAATGTTAGGGTTTTTTTCAAAGCGTTTAGGCCCACCGAAAATGGCCACATGAATGGCAGATCATCAGATTAACATCATCATTTGAAAGTCTGTCATGAAAAAATGGTAAAGGATGAAGGCATTGGACGGAGAATCGCTTTTTGGAATGCGCCAAGCATTTGACTTCAACTCAGAATCGCAGTGCTGTATTGAATGCATATTTGGCCCATAGCTTGATTCGCGGTGGTCATTCGATGTTCAAGCCAGAAATTTTAGCATTTCAGACGAGTCTGGAACCAACTAACCGACCCCAGAGAAATGGAATGCTCTTTTGGTCCGGATGAGCACTACTGATTGAGGATTCGATCTCAGGATCATAGTTGTATGTATAGCGCCACTTGCGACTGCATCACATCCTCTCCCACATTTTTTTATGAAATAAGCTACAAGAGCACATTGTATCGGTGAAGAAACCACCTAACAAAGGCCATTGTTCCGGGAATCGGCTGTAATGGAAAGAAAAAGAAAAATTTGTTCTTTTCTGAGAACCACCCTACTCATAAACTCCGCCCCAAAAAAATTATTAAACAAAATTACCGAGTGGATAGGGTCGATGTGCCACAACAATGACAGGAGATGGAGATTCGGAAGTATGTAGTTTTTTCTCCGGTTGTAGTAAGAAATAACGATGGAGCGGGGACGAGATTAATTTTACTTTTTCGCATTCATTACAACCGGTTCCCAGGACAATCACTTTTGTTAGATCCATTCTTTACCGGTTTAATGTACTCTCGTAGCTTCACCAAAAAAGTACTCATGCGTTTTTTCGTAAAGATTGTTCTCAGACGCATAACTCTTGGAACCTTAAAATCGTTTTTTTACGAATTTCGCACTGTGTCCCTTGATCAGTTCAATCAAAGCTCGAACATTCATTTTCAACAAACGATTCGTTCGAAACCGATTCACTGCAGCGCCCACCCCATCCTTGAACGGTTTCGCAATGAACATTTGTTATCCTTCGATAGTTTTTGCCAGTAACCCTGTCTATCGCAGTTTTTCGGCTCATTCCTGGCTGCGCACCCCCTTTTTCACCTCGCTCCACAAATTTTCGTAATGTATTACTGTTACCTCTGCTCTAGAATTAAAATTTATTGTTAAGAGCGAGAATAAACAGGAAATTCTGATTCTTAAAACCAGGAATCTGACGTTTATTTCATCGACGAAGTCATTGATGAATGATCACTCCCGTTCTTGGGATGCGCCCCGTGTTCGACTTCCATTGAAAATCACAGCGGGGTATTGTATGGTATGTGGCCTATACAATGACTTGTGGTGACCAACCCATCCAGAAATCAGTACTTTTATCCTCCCATATGAGTCCGGTAACAATTGACCGCCCCTGGAGGGATGTAAAGCTTAGTTGGCTTGGGCGGATATCGATCAGGATCCGATCATCGGAACGTGCTTCAGTGAAAGTGTGTCTTCTGCCACTACACCACTTCCTACTTATACTTTGTGCCCAGAAAAATCGCTGAACCCGAACACGACAGGTAGCAATCCATTGAAATGGAGGGAACAAAGGCTTGATTCTTTCGTTGTATCAAGGATTCGATCTCCGAAACATGCGTGTGATAGTGCGCTGCTTGACAGTGGAACACCTTCCCTTAGTTATGTCATTAGCCATCATCTGTTCCTTTATTGTCTCACCAGTTGTAGGCTTTACGCAGTTTTCAGTTTTTTAGGGTGCCGTTCGGTATTTTATGGCTAAGCGCCGTGATGTTCGAAAAACTGTTTCGGTCGTGAACCACGACAATCAAGTGCTTGGGTCTTTTTTATGGCCTCATTTACGTGATTACGGGAGAGTAAACGGAGTAGTAACGATGATCACCACTCGTAAAAGCTATGGATTCGATTTTCACCCTTCGAACGGGCCCATTGCATGGGAATTTCATACCAACTGTAAGGAATCATGAGGTAGCTCCACCCTCTTCCACGATCCACTCAAATAGCATCACGTAAGCGAATCATAGCTGATTGCCTGGCCCATCCCTGAACCAATGCTCTTTTTCTAATGGCAGTTTTCGAAACTTCTCAGGAATTTAACATAATATAATACTTTTTATATTTAATTTTTGATTAGATGTCCGCATTCTTTTAGAGAGTTGACAGTTTTCAGATCAGATAACAAAGTTTTCATAAGCATCAGTCAAAATATTAAACAACTCATGTCATTTCTCAATCTCCAGCTCATGCAGGATGAATCGTTTGTTTGGGTTTTTCACATTCTCACGGCAACAGTCAGCGATGTGCATTTTACACCCAGTAAAAAGGGTATTGGACTGCCTTTTTTCTTTGAAAATCTCTCAAAATAGGAGCGACTTGAACCGAACCTTACGAAACCTTTAAATTCTTCCTTCCAATCAGAGAATCAGCAGTAAAAAAGGGGAGCTTGTGCTTCAGAGACGTCCATTCACTCGACCACTGAATGTTACACTGAATGTTATCTCTTCGTAAGACAAGATTGTTATGAACCTTTATTAGCTAACGTTTCTGCGGTACCGCCTTCTTCAGAGCCTGAAATGGATCAAAACAATTTGCGGATACCCGATCAAACACTCCACAATCTTACTGAAGTCCCAGAGAACGCACGTAGCCTGAATATTAGGCTGTGTATATTATAAGGTTTACAGAGTTGATGAATTTTTCTTGGGTGGTGCCACAAGTTCGATTTCTGGGTCGTTGGTCTTGGTTCGACTTCCGAGATTTCGCTCTGAGTCAGAGGTCGCCCGAGCATGTGAATGGCTTTCTGGGCAATACAGTAGGCAGGTTCGTACATCCGGACCTTTAGACTTAACCAACCAGAGTGAGATCAGCGCCTCTAGACCAGGGCTCCGGAAGTGTTGTGCTAATTCTGGAGATATTCCCATGTCCATAATTCCTTTTCATATTTCCCGCCCATTCAATTTCTCAACAGCAACAGTCGAAGCTTTTATCGTTCCATATAAGTCTGATACCATTTAACCGACTCTGCGGTATGGAAAACTTGGTGGGTCTAGGCGGGTCGAGATACGATCTTCTGGCTATGCGTGTTTGATAACGCGCTGCATGCCATTACACTACCTTGGTTGATTGAAAAAGACATTTAATAGTGAGTGTATTCAGTAATTAGCTCTTTATATACTTCTACCCCTGATTTAGCAACCGCAAAACATAACCCTACCCATTTTCATAGCTCACTTACCCCAAGTTACTAATGAGCCAGCCCATGCGGAAGGTGGAGACGTTGAATCGTTTATTGAATAGACAAAAAGAGCCACCTATATGTTGGCTTCAACTTGTCTCTTTACTTCACTTACTTTCCAGCTAAATTGTCTTATATATATTACTTCATTTTTTTGAAATTTCAGTGAAAGAGTTTTGATCCCAATATCATCATAACTGATGTATAAGCGTTTTCGATCGCCATAGGTTTAAATATATTTGTAAAAGTAAAACGTTTTACCGTCAAAGTAACGGCTCGCATTTGACGCATTACAGCGCCCTCGAAGTCATACTTACCTCCACCTTCTGTCGCATATGCACGACCCAATCCGATTTTACGCGAAAAAACTGCTCGATGGTGTACAACCGGTCACTCTCCCCTCTTTACTCCCATTTAACAACGAAGAAAGCCTTATTTATCCATTTGACTGTTCTCTTACCAATCATACCTAATGAAGCCGTTCTGCTAAATGTTCTATCTGCTGCTCGTGATGTAATAACCACAGTTCAAAAAAAGTCTCTTTAGAGAGTTTTATCGCTTAATATTATTAAGTAGATTTTGAGAACTTTCGACTTTTATCCTTCATTAGTCATAGAAAGTACTATTTTGGAAACAATAGGAATTACAGGCGAGAATACAGAAGTCTTCACGGCGTGTTACTTCAGCTTAATGAGGTTTTTAATAGCTGTATACTATGTGTTACGAAGACGTATGTGTTTTGTTGAAGATAAACAAATTTTATAGGGTTGTATCAATTTTAGGCAACGTGGAGCAAAGCCTCGGGCATTGAGAGGAATGCTTAATAGACAGCTTCTCCGGTGAGAGGTAGCCGTAAGGCAGGAGAATGAATTTTATCCGCACAGCCTGTAGATCGAAATAATTTCGAATCCACCGAGCTATAATCCTTCCGAAATAGTTCGGATAGTATCGGATTGACCAAAAAGTGAACGCGATCGTTGATCCTGATGGTACTCTTAACTGTTAATTGTTTGTCGAAATAAACTCATCTTCGTTGGAATTCCTAAGATTACCCGTTGCTCGACCTCTTCGTATTGCAACTACTTCCATTCAGCTCCTCATCCAAACTGGTCATTAAAGGGGATCAGGTCTGGATTAAGGGGAATAAGGCTGGGCTCCGCAAAGCTCCTTTCCTTTTGAAAAAGTTAACCTTGACGAGGAACATATCCCTAGTTGATGGCAATGATTCTTTCCTTTTTCCTTATCCTTGAGTACTTGCGTTTACAACTTTTTAGAATGTCTTCATTGCCCTTAAGAAAAATTAACCAAGTCGCTAAACTCTCGAGAAAGGTAGTGATTGCTTTGGCCTTAAGCCCGTGAAGATTTCTTCGGAGGACAATAACTACAGCCGTGACTGGACTTCTATTTCTGCGTAGGTTCATGGTCCTCATTTATTTTAGGTTCCTCAGGATCATATCCAGTTCGGGTATCCTGTAAGGAATACTTCACCTCAGTAGATTTTTTTTTCAGGCAAGAACCAAATTTGATAGTTGTGGGATCCGGATAATGTTACACGAAATGATTGGTGCGCAGGCGGATAGGTCCATTAGTGGGAGGAAAAGTAAAGAAGCCAATGATACCAGCAGGAACGCTCTTCTTCGCACTTGAATATCTTTCTCATCATGGGTGCGCTTCGTTGCGCGTGTCCGTCGAAACTAGGTCACGCCGTTGCCGTCGTACGCGGCGAGTCGGCCCGCGATATTTGACAGACGTCGCAATTGTCACTGGGGCATACGCTTT
>UZAF01017624.1:28015-43873 GCA_900617895.1 Haemonchus placei
ATGCACAATCAGATGTCCGATGCAAAAAACTCTTTTAATGGCAACCAGCTAGAAAAAAAAAGCAAATAAAAAATGACGTAAGAAGTCATCTGAGGCCTACCTACGCTTGAAATTTTCAACTTTCAATTCTATTATATCCCGGCAAATTTTTAGGATAAAAGGTGAGGTAAAGAAGGTTAAGCGTAAAAAAGCTGCAAATTGGGTGTAGGTACAAAGTAATTTTGAAATTAGTCCCGTTTTGATGAATATGATACCTCTTGGACTGCATTCTCAAGTGTACATCGATATGTAGAGCTTTTTCCTTCATAATTGGCTTTTGTTGAAGGTTTCAATAGTTTTGAAAGGCAGGTTGTAAAGGTATTGTTCTGCCTCCGAAATATTATAATTCTGAGTACTACAAAATGGGTGATAATCGCTAGGTGCACTGAGCGGTAAATTTTGTAGAAGAGGAACAGCTTTCCCATTCGACTTAAGGATTTTTGTGTGATTAGTTTGATATAAGACGCCAAATGTTTATCCTAATGGTAACCCTTTCCCACTTGAAACTCTGAATAGTCGTTTTTCCGTTGACGAAAAGGTGGCAATCAATCATAGACAATGACGGGCGAATGCATTCTGGATTGGTACTATTACGCCAAAGAAATTGTTGTCATTGTTGAAAGAATTGGGAAATTGCTGACAGAAGATTATATCTAACTTATGGAATGGCTCTGTATGCCAGACGTTGTTGTTCCTCTTGTAGATGGAAGTGCTTCTGTATACTGAAGGACCTTCTGTCGTAGGCCTAATATGTACTATTCGGTGGCATACGCTCGCTGTACGTTCAATGTGTCAGCGAATATCCGTCCGCTTCTGGTTTGTCATATATGACTCGACATCGGCGTTTTACTGAGAGAAAAGTTTTCTCTATACTTCTTTCAAAGAATTCAGCTACCTGTCTGGCAAACGTACGGAACTATATTTCGGAAAGGATTTCTGCTTCTGCATCCAAAGTGCTCCCGAAATGCAGCGCATTCTCAGGGAACTAATCCATCCCATTTTGTTGAATCTTGGCGAGCTTCGTAAACGAAAAACGTTTTCCTGTGATGCGATTTCTTACCTTCACACCCAGCGTTCCCTAAATTCTAGGTCAAGCATCTTGTGCATAGAAACAATACCAAGATTGTCCTGAGACGCAAAAAACTAACTTTGCAAACTGTAACCTTTCCGTAAGAAAACTTTAAACACAAGATATCGGCTTCTAGAAAAAAATCCCTATTTTTTGAAATCCCTGAACAAACTGGGTGTAGACCATCTGCATAAGACTGCCAAGAGGCACATTGCCTGTGCTTTGCCTGGGAATTGAATTCGGGAGTGGTACTCGTTCATTCGGTCAATCCTTACCTCCTTTCAGAGTCGGTTAGACGGTATAAGACTGATTTGGGAGAATAAAAGCACTGACTTGTACATCAGCTCATTGTGAAGGCCACATACGCGCTCAAAACGCCATTTTGGTTTGAATGGCAGCCAAATGCAGGGCGCAACCAGAAAACGGTCTGACCATTGCCAGGAGACTTTGTCTTTTTACCTATGCCTTATAACTAGTTAATTATACTACTGATAAAGGATTACACCCATAATTTATTGTCGGGCATATTCTTTATAGCGATGATTAGCATCAGCAGAATGTTTAAAGTCAATTCGAATGGAATTTGAGAATTGCTATTCAAATTCAGTTTTTACATGTGGTTTGACTTTCCAGNCATATCGGCTTCTAAAAAAAGTTTTCTGTTTTTTGAGATTCCTGAACAAATAGGGTGTGGACCATGCGCATGAGACTGCCAAGAGGCACATAGCCTGCGCTTTGCCTGGGGATTGAATTCGGGAGTGATACTCGTTCAGTCAATCAATCCTTACCTCCTTTTAGAGTCGGTTAGACGGTATCAGACCGATTTGGGAGATCAAAAGCACTGACTTGTGCATCAGCTAATACTCACTGTGAAGGCCCCATACGCGCTCAAAAGGCCATTTTGGTTTCGAATGACAGTCGAATGCAGGGCGCGACCAGAAACATCTTGCGATGATTAGCATCAGCAAAAGGTTTTATGTCAATTCGAATGGAATTTGAGAATTGCTATTCAAATTCAGTTTTTACATGTGGTTTGACTTTCCAGAGCGTACATACATTCTTCTCATGCTTTCCTTTACGTTGACTGGCAATTCCATCCATTCCATTGGAGCATTTTGTATTGTCAAATGAATATTGAGGGTTATAACGACAAATGATTGATCTGGAATGTTCGGGAATACATATTGCCCAAAGGAAAACCTCCCAAGTGTCTTTCAAGTAACACTTCAACATAGCACAACGTGCGATGCGATTACCACCACACAGAAACACCTATTTGTGGTGATGTCGGTGGTAGAACCAGTCTTATATGGATCAATTACATGGTTGTGGTGGTGAAAATAGAATTATCGACGACTGTTGTCGTGAATTTTCGAGTGGAGAGTAATTTTCCTTCTTTTCCATTTCACTGGCATGGTGGGCATACTGTGGCAAAGTGAGACCTCGGGAAAAGTATATTCGGCACTCCATTCCTTTTCTCTTCGATGGTCTCGTGTTGTTCCCTTCTGTTACTCGTGAAGATTTTCACGAATTGGCTCTGACAATGAGATCATTTTGTTTTAAGTGGTGGCTCCTTCTATGATCATGTAATGATAGGTGAGCAGTCCCATTTGAGGGATGAGCCCAGCATTCGATGGTCGATAGACATACAGTGCTTTTACCCTTCCATATGGGTTTGAAACCAATTATTCATCTCAGAGGGATGGACGCTCGATTGGTAATGCGGGTGCCTATACGGGTACTGATCCTCGGGCCATCGCACATGGTCGGATCCCGTGCTAACCGGAGGCAGTGTAGTGTGCACCCTATGCCCACTTCACCACATTCACCCTTCCTAACTGAATAGTAGCGAAAGTTTTGTAAAAAATCGTACATCCGGTCGTATTTTCTGGTTTGTTACTGAATGTTCAGAATTGTAGCAGACATTAGGTGGCATGCGAGTACGTTACTCGGGATTTTGCCCAATTATTCTCGTGAAGGGCTTCTTAAGAGAGAGAAAAGTTGATTTTCTCGAGAAATTTCATCTGAGCCTTCATATTTTACGTGAAAAATTCATTTCGAACCCCTTACAATATCGCAGTTTTATCAGCAACTCACAACCAACCCTTACGAGGTTTTTTTTGTTTAACAGTAGTAATATTTGATAATCTGTGTTTCTGTAGAAAAAACGATAATCCGAGATCAAACAAAAAAGCTTAAATAGAAATAATGTTGACGGCGGCTACAGATAGAAACCAGACGATTGAAAAACAATTCACTTTGTTGGAGATCGAGTTATCTTTGCTCGTTATCGTTGTTGATGACCTTTATGTTGGGAAACAGTAATAATTGGTTAGGTTCCAGTAAAATTTCTATAGGAAACCGGTTTTGAAAGGTATATCAGGGCAACCACACGCCCAGTAAAAGATTGATGTGAGTCATGCTCACTTCTCTGTAAAGTCTTATGATTGTTTACCTGCCAAAGTAATTTTTGTTGGTTTTTTTTTATCTTCAAGAGTATATTCAAGGGTAGATCGCTGAACTCCACTTAAGGTGATTCTCTTTCATGCCTTTTTCCATTTGATGATTAATTTTCGGAATCATATGTCACGTCAATACACAAAACGGGTTATACTGAAGGGTTCCACTTAGCTCTGAACAAAAACCTCTCCCAAACAGTCAAAATTTTCGGGTGTGTTTGTTCTTGGATGTTTATGGGTGGTTTAGAAAGATACTGAAGAATCGGTAGAGACTGGATGAGGGCCAAAGCAAATTGAGGGTAAGCTGTCCTGACCGAAAACCCGGTTTCTAGAGGTACTCCCCTGAGCTCCCCAATAATAATGAGTTCTTCCGATTGAATGCTTGGCCATACAACAAAACATAGAAGGAATGGCCAAAAATAAAGATTGTTCAGTGGTCACAAGCCCGACACTCAAAGATCATTTCAGTTCAACCTAAGTTATTACATAGGATATTTCTATGTAAAAAATCCGAGATTTTTCGTGGTCCATCCGCTTTTCTTTGGTTTTTTTTCAAATTTTACGTCGATCATATGAAGGGATGAGATAATGACGGGTTATTGTTAAATAAAAGTTTCAGAAGTGATCGTGGTGCTCCGACGTTCTCCGCCTGTTGCTAGCCGCTAGTCCCGCCTTCACCACCGGAGGAGATTGCCGCACCTCCGTCCCGACGACATGTACGCCGTTCACGGTGAGTGATTTTGATCTGTCTGAATTTGAGTCTTCTACAACAGATTATTCTATGCTGGCTGGCTGATTGCTCCTTTCTCATACAGTTTTTGTGCAGAACACCTGCATAATCTCTGTCAGCTTCGTAGAACTGAGGAAGGGAAAGGCTAGTATGGGGTATTCTCATAAGTAAATAATTCGGCCATTTTACTCCTGCTGAAAGTCCCACCTAGTGCCAAAAATTCTATTTACTCATTACAATGTATGGTTCCCAACTTACCACTTACTTCAAATTGAGAAAAAGGATCAATAAGAAGGATCCGCGGCCAGCATATAGATACAGCAATAGAAAAACAAGAGATCAAGTCTTTGGGATGATCCAATACTGATTTCTCCGGTACTGTCTGGCACTGTGGGTATGCCATGGTGTGATAACTAAGTGGAAGGAATGCGTAGTGCTGGTAGTGCAATGGTTGAGCACAGTGCACGGGCTGTCGGATCGAGTCCAGTGAACTAGCAACCTGTTTAGGGCTCATTCTTGTGATATCACTTTCAAAACATGTTACTGCTACGGAAACTTCACCTAGACAGCTGTTCTCTTTCAACTCCTTACTGCAGTAAAAGTGTAAAATAACAATGGCTCTTTGTTCCGCTTTCCAAGATCAAAGATCTATTATCTCTTCTACTTTTTCTTGGTATTTCAATTTCTCTCAAAGCTCAGCATTCATATTATAATTAATGAGGACTTCAAGAAAACTCAATCCTCATTGATAGCAGGAATTGATGGTTATAGTTTTGACGTTAACGTGATGATTGTCTTTCGCTCTATCACCGTGACACCTCAGCTTATAAGTAATGAAGTTGAATTACGGTGGTCTTTCTCCTATTGAAATTGAGCTCGGGAGGGAATCGAACCCATGACAATACATTGCCACTGGTAACTAAATCAGAAGGCTTAACCGCTAACTAATTGCTCTATATTGTAAGTACCTTACAAAACATACAAGGAATACAGTCCTATATTAAGGACCAAGCTTTAATGGAAGGTTAATCTCCTCCCTAGAAAGCCACATATTCGGGATTATTCGGGATAGCTTTCCCCTCTCCCTCCTTGCACTGCGCCATGCTCTCGACTTTTCACTCGGGGACATTACTTGAATAGACATTTCAGCATAACACACACCTGTTAATGTAGTGCTGTCTGACGTCTTTCATGCAGATGTAATCTGCCCGTAAAACAAGTGAAGATTGAATTGTTCGTATTCTTACACATTGGCACTTTTTCGAAATGTAATCACTCGAACAATAGCGATTTGTCCGAAAACGTGTGCTTTAACTGGATTTGCTTTTTCCAGTCAGTCCAGCAATTCTTCATCCGAATGAAAATGCTGCTGATTAGTTTGCACAGTGATTTTTCATAGACCAGAGGACGTGTTGTTGGAGTGTGAGAAAGCGCTTGATTCTGGAGGAACCATTGAGGGAGAACTTACCGAAAACTTATGAGGCGACTGCAGTAACAGGTAGCGGGATGAATCGGAATCGCTCTAGGCCAGGTCCCTAGTAGCCATGGAATTTAGAGGCTGGGACAAATTTTTGATATTCTACTTTTTACTGAATTGTACTTGCTAAAGGTTTAGGGAAACATCTAAAGGTCCTTCCAGTATTTGTTTTCATTTATGCAGTTTTATTTGGATTTTTTTTTCATAAGGAAGGCGCTCTGACTTATTGTTAGCAGGCAGACGTGTCATTGCCATTTTCAGCAATAACTAGTTCTGACAAAACCAACAAAACCCTTTGGAATTGTTGCTTCCCATCAGACTGATCCGAGGGGAGTACCATACTTGTTTCGACTCTGGCTTGGGAAAGAAATTTATTATTACAACTAAAAAAGAACCCCATTGTAGTTGATCTTTTTTCCTTTTTATAGAGTGATCCAAGAGAGTAACGAGATGAATCAGTCCTAAAAGAAAAACGTACCTCATTTTTCGCTGTAGTACTACATTTCGGAACTTCTCCAACGGCCTCGAAGGTCGCTGGTCATTTACCAGTAGAAGGAGGATAGGATGGGAAAGCATCGAAGATAGTTTGCTCACGTTATCAAAGGGTGATCACTTTTTCTTGAGATAGTGTAAGTGTGGTAACAGGCGCATTGGACACTCGCATGATGCGGGGAACGAATCCCAGACGGACACTAGCCCAGGTCAATCAAATATGGCAGCACTTCGGAGTCGGGAAAATGGTACGAGACTCGTCTAGGGGGATAAACGCACTGAGTTCTTCGTCGGCTGGCTGCTTTATAGGCCACAGACCCAACCAAAAAAGGTCTCTACGATTCTGAATGGAACTTAAATGTGGGGATGTATCTTAGAAGAAACGACTCACCAAAGCCAAAGACTTTATCTTTGTTTTCCAAAGCTTTTTAGAGCGATAACTTGCATTTGGGAAGAGGCCACCCGCAGCTGTAGGTCGTCCTCTTTCCAAATGCAAATTTTACTTCCATCGCCATCATTGCGACGTTTGTTTACCTGCACTTAACGCTCATAGCAGCTCCTTGAGCGAGACGATGCGACTCCAATGGAGACGGCTGGGTCTGTATTTCCTTCTGTAACGAAAAGTTACAACCGTACGCGACGCTAAGTTTTTGTTCTTCCATGGCTCCAGAGAGATTCCATCAATAAAGTGTGACTAGTCCAGGAATCCACAATTGGAAAAAATACAGCCCACAGCCTTTCTTGATCACCTTGATCCAATATTACTACTAATGGACGGCCTAATTCGATAATGTGAACTGAAGGTTCATCGGTCGTACGAACGAGTACCGTGTAAACTAACTGGTTTATGGAAGGTAATTACGAGCTCGCAATGGTTACCCTTCAAGAGGTCATTACTGGAAAAGTTTGTTTTTCTTCCTAAAAGGAGTATGAAGTAGAGTATGAAAGGGGGTCCAAGCGGTCTCCAACCGACGATAGTACCATTTCTAATCCATATTCAAACACTTCATCGTTGTATTGTTTGGACTAGACTAATAAGAAGACGCAACTCCGCTGTAGTACCTTAGCCAAGTGCTCAAGTCAACAAATCGCCTGCTAGCTACGTGTGACATGGACAATAGGTCCACCTTTGGATCGTGTTGTTCCGGAAATAAAGTGAAAAACAGGAATTTTTTCGCCCTATCGCGATGGCTGTATTTCCACTTACTGTTAAGGAACCTATACGCAGAGTAGTGGGCTCCAAGGGTTGATCTTATATCACTCTTTGAATTTTGTCAAATCACGCACTGACAAAGAACTGATTCCGCATTGTTCGGACTTAAAAATGAGCCTGTGATCAGAAATTGTAATTCAAACAGATTTCAAAGTTCCGAAAAGTATTTTTCAAATTTCTTTCCAATGTGCTGGTATTTGCAATAGTTGCATTTGTTAGACACTGTGGTAATTTCATCTCAACTCACTCCTAATCCAAAAGGATTAATTCTAGTGAGAAGTCNAAGAACTGATTCCGCATTGTTCGGACTCAAAAATGAGCCTGTGATCAGAAATTGTAATTCAAACAGATTTCAAAGTTCCGAAAAGTAATTTTCAAATCTCTTTCTAATGTGCTGGTATTTGCAATAGTTGCAGTTGTTAGACACTGTGGTAATTTCATCTCAACTCACTCCTAATCCAAAAGGATTAATTCTAGTGAGAAGTCTGAGTTCTTCGGCCTCAATCGGACCTGTTTCGTAGTAGATCTATGCGTTAGAGTTCTATTAGAAATTGTAGAAGTTTTTGAATATGTCTGTGGCCTATTCAATGACGTGAAAGGCTGGCCGAAGCCAAGTCAGATCCGGTAACATCCGAGGAACAGAAATTTGGTAGATCTGGGCAGGTATCCTAACAAGCTATTGCTTTATTCCAACTCCAGGGACCCCACGCACTCGACGTTTGGCTGAAATTGCAGTTTTATAAGTTCTCACGTACACATATTTCACCAAAGTGAATTGAAATGAAGTACTCAGGATTAATTGATGTCCCGTTTTTCGTTCTCTTTTCTCTTTTGGGCAACTTAGATGTTCTTCGTGAAAAAAAAAACTCGGCTAGCTTGGACTGTACTAAATTCGAACCTATGCAAGTGAAAGTTATCCCTTTTATGGAAGTCCATCTTCGCTTTGCTCTGTATACGTTGTTCTATAGCTGAACGGGGAAGACCACCTTTCCCTATCAGATTGAACTGCCCTAACAACCAGGCCTTTCCTACGGTGAATCTTTCTTAGGCCTAAGAATTTGATTTATTTGAAATTTCTACGCAGAGCAGCAAAATTAGATTTTCGGGAAGTTTCTTTCATATTCTCCTACCAGTAAAAGGACGAATGAGTTTCTCACATAATTTTCACAACACAAAAAATTTTGTGAATCTGATACCAATGGGAATTTGTGAGATTTCATATATTACCCATTACTTATTCTTGCGAAAACCTTGAACCCTTTCTTTATGGCTGTGTTTTGGAACTTCTCCCCTCTCCGAAGCAATTTTAAGTCGAGATTTCTATTGTAATTCGGCTTGGCAAGCGCTATTATTCGGGAAATTCACCTGGTCAGTGCTATTCAAGCAAATACCAAGGGGTTTTTCTGTGGTTTGCGCTATCCGATTCTCTTTTTGAATGACGTTTTTTTCGACGATCGCGACGGTCTATTCAACGAGACCATCGGTGGTACGTGTCGCCGTGGTGGTGGGCGTCAACGTCGGAGGGGTCATGGCAAGAGTGCATGAGTGCGTATAACACAAACATCATCATGCACCAATGCACCAATGCACCAATGTCACCATCCCAAAACAAACAGTCAGTTCAAATCATAAAAGGGACCAGATACAGCAATGAAGAGAAAGAAAAGAATTTTCCGTCCATTTCAAGAGATCAATGTTGCATCAATGTTGTTTAAGTAATTGCTGCCAAATTCAGAGTTACCAACTAACTTGCACATAAGCCTATTTGTTCCTTCCCACCCATTTCTCCGGTAAAAGCCCATTACCTAACAGAACCCCTAAGACTCTCCATTCTTAGGCTTTCAATCTTTTCGCAATCGGCCTTTGTTACAAAATGCGAATGTTAAAGTGAGATCATCGAATAAATCATGAGCCTGCCACTAATTTGTTTCATAGAAAAAACCCGAGCATTATATTCACGACATTGAAGAGAATTCGGTTCTATGGCTCATTCAAAGAGATTGATCATACCGAATGCAACTCCTCCACTGTTCCCAAATCGTCCTTTCGTTCTTTTCTAGATTCTTGACCCTGGCAGGCAGCGCCATCATCTCTAGGCTCATTTCATCGTTTGCTATTCTTCATCTTATGATTTGGCCCTTTCACTTATGCCATCACTCTGTGGCTTTTCATTTTGGGGAAAAATGGTTCTTTAGGTGATATTTAAAAGCTGGATTTACACAAGGGCATGGAAACTTACATCGCCAAAACTCGGCTCAGCCTCATTCCGAACAAAATCTAGGGAGAATGAAGTGAGCGGGGTTTTATTTACCAAGAATGGCAACTGGCTATTCATCTTTCTCAGAGATCCTCTGTCAATCCGTCTACTTCTTTTTTACTTCACTTTCGGCTTCACTTCATACTATGCTAAGTTATAGACAAATTAGAGCGTAGGTAACAGCTGCGGTAGCTTTTTCGGTTGGAAATGAAGGATATTTTACAGTATCTCGTATCGTAGCAATCCGAGAGATGTTTTCAAATAAATCCATGGTTTTCTACGAGAACGTCACCTCATTTTCACGCAATGGATGAATCGGTCAAGTCCGACTCGTAGCTAATCGATGTGACCTTATTATCGAGTTCATCGGTGCCATTGACGACAAAAAAAGGCAGCTGTGGATTTGGTCGATGATTAGTTGTAATTACGGGCTGTTCTGTTGGAGAACGCACAATTTGGCGGAAAAATCACCCCCACACAAAAAGGGTACTGTCCGTGTCTGATGCACTGTAAAGGCCTTCATATGGTATGGAGAATAAACCATGGGAATGCTACATATGAATATTAAGCATGGGTAACACCGAAAGTGCGTATCCTTTCATGATGGGAAGGATGGGAACAGACTGTACGATTTTTGAATGACACATCTTCCCAGCTTTTGGAGCGTATTACTTGCCCTAAAAAATTAACTTTTGCTGGTTATTTGCCAAATACGTTGCGAAAATACAAGAAGGTCGTGAAGTAAGTAAAAATTAGGCCTCGGAGGGGATTCGAACTTGTGTCTCCTTGCTCTCCACATCTTTACATCGTTACCGGTATTGTGCCCTGAAAGCAGGAGTAAAGCTTCGAATTTCGTCCAAAACCGAAGTTTTCCAACAATCACCTTCTTGAAACTATCTGTTGCACTTCTAATCTTTCTACAGAACGGATATCTGATTTGGCTTACAGGAACTGGGGAACCGAATAGATTAAAGTCCAATAGCCACACAACAACTAGAGGCTCCCGGTTGATACTGCTGAAGTAAGAACTCTCGCTCTTTTTTGATCCCATGTTAGCAAAGAATGGAAATAGTTTGTTTTGAGATACGGTGTAGTCGACTTGTCTTCAAGAAAGTGGAATGCATTTGGAGGCGACATTATTCTGAAGCTTCATGTCCGGTTTATAAGGTGAATAGAGCACTAGCTTCGAAAAGAGCTCTGATTGCGTGAAAGAAAGAGCAGAGAAAGTATGTGAACGGCGCCTTCAATGCTCTCTTTGATTCCTCTTTTTGGTCATTTGAAGGAAGATGGATATCAAAGGCTCATGACCCGTATTTTGCACTGCGTTTTTGTCGTTGTGGTTGTTACCCTATGATAATCGTTTCAAGCTTGCTGTTTTGAGTGATACGGTGTGGATGGCCAGGGACCATCAGAAAAAACGAATTCTTTCGTTTCTTGCTTCTCTATTCTTCTCTATTTCCGATACCGATGCACTACGATTAAAATGGAAATTAGAACCAGTTTTATGTCGGGACAGTTTCTTTGCCGTTACTTCTTTGAAGCGAATTATCGAGTACTAAAATCTGTCAATCGCTTCTTCGTTCATTCTTCGACAGGGTTTTCATCAGAGTTTTTCTTTCCAACACACGTAAGAAGCCTTCGTGAATATCGGCTGAAGGCTTGAAATCGCTATTGTAGTCGTACCGTCACCGCTAAATTGAGGATAATTGAGCACTCGAGCTCTGTAGTGAGAATCATCAAGCTCTCAAGAGCACTGTGGAAATTTTTCAATGTATTTATGATTGTTCCGCTGCGCCAGGGGACTGGCATAGCGTACTTTGAACAGCCATTACTGACGGTTCTCGAGACTGAACTTCTGAAAGGATTTTAGCACTCATTTCCGCTATGTCATATTCAACTTTACATTAGCCACCTGTTTGAGAGGACTCCGGAGTCACTAAAGGTTCAAGTTAGCTTCTGAAGGTTTGTAAACTGGACAGTCACTGAGGAAAGGTTGGGTTTGCAATGACATTGGGAATTTTCATGGATTTCAAAAGGTAAAAACCACAGTTTTTCCGGCTGTTATCACCCACATTTGTTTAGCGTTTCATGATTCGGATATGAGATTCAGGAATAGCCTACAGGCGAATACTTTAAAGATGGAGAGTNTTCTGGCATCGGTTCATCATGGCGGAAGCAGTGTAGTGGCAAGTGGCGCACTATCACACACGTATGGTTACGGGTTTGAATCCCGGATTGACATTCGCCTGAGTTGGCCAATCCTTCCGGGATCGCTTAATTGGTACCGAACTCGTCTGGGAGAGTAAAAGCCCTGAGTTGCCCATCGGCTGGCCACCCCACTGTATAGGCCATATACGCATTCAATACGCTACTATGAAGTGGAAGTCGAGTGCGGGGCGCATACCTCAGACGGGTTTGATCAACACCCGAAGGCTTTATATTCATTCTTTACTGCTTTTGATTGAAAATGGCATGAATTATAACCTAGGATCATATTTGGTGGTTGGGGATCCCGAGGAAACAATTTACTCAGAAATACCTGAGTAACATGGCGAACTCATACAGTATTTACTTTCCTTTTTCCTTCTATGAGTGCTCATAACATTTCTTCATAATTAGCTTCTCAGCCAGTCACTTAGTCAGATTCAGAGGCGGAATGACTCGAAGGGGGAAGTGAGGCTTTTGGGACCATTGTACAGATCCTCCGACAGTGAACTCTCATTATTGTGAACATTTGTTTACGGTCGCTTGACGTTGATGGAGAACTCAATGGAGAAAAAACTCTCCACTGGGTTCTCAATCAACGTCTAACTACCGTAAATAAAATCTTTACAAACTCCATCAAAATTTACAGGAGCTCCTGTTTAGCATCCTTTACGTGTGTGAGTGAGGGAAGGAATTCTCAATAGTTTTGACCCCATCTGAAGAAACTATTGAAAGGAATTCCGATAGTGATGTTACTGAAGACCTGATTCTTATCCAAAACCTGAAATATTCGTGTGACAGTTCGTGGAAAACAATCACGCCATAGACAATGGGGTCTTTGTGCTTCCTCGTTTTAACCTGAATTTTACTTCGGAATAATCACATAAATTACCGTCTCTCAGTTGATGTATGAATTTTTTGACAACAACGCTTTGTTGCTAAGACCGGAATGACCAGTTTCACATACAGGTTCCTATAAAAGCTGTTTCCACAATAAAAATGCCGATAAATTCTTTCCAAAATTGTGTGAGCCATTTTTGGAATTCCCTATTCACAAACTTTTATATATTATTTCTCACTTTAATCGTATGTCATGCATGGCCGGTCCGAAGGCGAAAACGCTAAATATGAAAATTCACGGTAAAATTTTGAGTAGTGACAATGGCCCACCCCCACAAATGCATAGTCTGCGGATCAATCACCGATCGATACTAGCCCAGACCAGCCGAGCCTCCATCTCTCTGGGGTCCAGTAAATTGGACCAGATTCTCTGGAATATTAGATGTCTGACTTGTACAATGGCTGGAAACCGAAAATCCCCGTGTAGGCCATACATGCATTCAAAGGTCGCTACAATTCTCACAAATGGAATGAGTTTTACGGGTGCTTATTCCTGTGAATATGCTGCTGATGCTTATTCCTGTGAATATGAGAGGTGATGGCTGCCATGACATAAAAGTAAAAATGGCTTACTTTTATGTACTTTCTTCTGATATTTATAAAGAGGCCTACATGGGTGGTCAGTGCCGCCGTCGTGCTGGGCAGTAGACATGGCAACTTTGTCCCCCATGCTGCACTATCCATCCTCTACCTAAATGTTTCCCTATAAAATTTACGCCTACATCGTGAGTATATGGATTAAGCGGAGTATATAGAAAGAACTGAGGAGTAGACAGCCACGATAGGCTATTTTGCAAGAAATGTATGAACAGGGGTTTTGAGGGGTCCGAATTTGATAGCGTTGATGAATTAATGAGCTCCTCGTGCCAGGCCAGTTTAGGAAACGAAAAAAAGGACTTTCGGCCTGTCGAGGGCTTTAGTGATCGCTTTCTGAATTGATTTCGAATTTTTAGTGATCGTGTTCTTGCTGATTGACGTCACAAGCGGCTACTTCGGATGGAGTTCAGCAAACAACTTCAATTTCATTGAAGAGCCGTGAGTTACCGGCTTCTTTTTTGTGGCTGGAGACTCTCCTTTCCCTTGACTTTGATCTTTGCACTCAGTCTTAGTGGCTTTCGATCCATTGAAAGGTTAACCGTGCAGTAGCCTGCGTAAGTTTGGTACTACAACTGATGAGATGAAAGTGGGGATCTGCGGTATTCCATTTGGGACCCTTCCACGGACTAAGGTCAGAAAAAGACTCCTAGCCAATGAGCACAGGAAATCTGTGTACCTTTTCATTTTCAAATTATGTTTGACGTGAACTACAACACAAGTAAACAAACACTTTCAAGTAGATACCCTATCATTGTATTTTTTCAGTAGCACAACAATTGCTCCATCGTCGCCCAATCTGGCTTGTTTTTTCTGTTCTCAACTGTTGTCAGTGACGAAACATCGAGTGGGGCTAAGTCAGAATCAGCTGAGAGCAGTACTATACGACAAATGCCGTGTACTACCAATCGTACTGAAGGTAAGTGTCTGCAAGTATGTTTTCAATTCGGTAGGATGAACTAGCAAGAAGGTAATTCTTACGGAGAATCTTGGTGAAGCCTTGGTTTGTGAGGGAATATGTTGAAAGTTGATGCTCCATCTTGAAACCGGACTCGTCTGGAAGGATAAAAGTGCTGACTTGTACAATGGCACAACACCCCAAATCATTGTTTAAACCATCAAGGCATTCAAATCGCCTCTGCGATTATGAATTGTAGTCGAATGCGGTGGCGCATCCTGAAAACGGTATTAAATAAAGCCAGAAGACTTCATCTTCCTAGCTTTATCACCACTGGGAATGAAGGTTGAGTAGTATCCACCAATGACGAGAAGATGCTGTAAGAAAAAGTTATTGAATCGAATGGTGAAATTACGGGTTTTTTTAGAGAACATTATGTGTCGACCTCGTTGCGATCACATTGTATTGTGGCCCCTTAGGTCAAGGTATTCGCAATGTAATCATCAATTACGCCCAACTATTACAGCAGAAAAAAAGCCATTAATCCTTGAAATATGTGAAAATACATCTGGGATTAGAATACGATGACATGGGCCATCGAAAGTTCCTTTTGTCTGTTTAGACAGGCGAGGTACTGTAGGGGAACAATCATCTCTTCTCACGCAAACATGATGTAGAAGTCGGTCTTAGCTATATAGAATTCTAGGCTGTGTATTACTAGATATCCTTCGAATTGACAGAAGTTTTAACGCTTCTTTTCCTTCGGCTTTTCCAGTTGAGAACCGGAAGTGTTGATGTAGAGAGTAGTTCATCGGTGGCAGTTGAAACAAGAAATATCCCTCTGACGGATTTCTTATCTACACAAAATATAAGCCATTCTAACAAAACAGGTGAAAATAGTGGTTGGACGAGATAACATGACGGAAATGACATGAAAGGTATATTCGGACGAGATTTCAGTGGTTGCAATTGCGCAAAGAGCTGGCTACATTAAGCCAAAGTTGTCTTAATCTGCTTTCCCTGTTGCTATGAGTTCTACCCTGTCGACAAGATAAGTTGGGAGCAGCACCCAACATGGGAGCTCCTTAAAGGCCCAGTACACGATAATTTTAGATACCTTCTTTAAATCGAAAAGCGGAAGTATTAGTTGGGATTAGTACAATGGTGGTCAAAGGAGCGAGAAAGTTTGCCGGTTTGGCGAAAAATAATGATCCTCAAAAGTAGTGAAATAGAGGTTGGACGAGATTACCATGACGGAAATGACATGGAAGGGGCATTTGGACGAGGTTTCAGAAGTTGCAATTGCGCAAAGAGCTTACTACATCAGGCCAAAACTGTCCAGAATTGCCTTTCACTGTCGCTATGGATCATGACAAGTTGTTCGAACTTCCTACATGGTTTCCTTTGTGAATGGTGCAGCCTTTACAGTGCCGCTGAAACTCGTCTGCTACGAGTGTGGCATTCAAACTTCATTCTCTGAGCCCCTATAACAATCCATCTAGGCCGTTTACTGATCTGACAGCGC
>UZAF01017625.1:20344-43852 GCA_900617895.1 Haemonchus placei
TCACTCATCAGTTCGGCATTTGAAGGAATTTTCCTAGTAGAACTGAAATTCCTACTTCGAAGACACGTTTCTCCCAATGGCTGCCAGGCGTTCCCCCTTCACCCTGGTTTTCAAGTTCTGCTCCCTCCAAGGTGGAACAGTTGTAGTGCCGTCGAGCTTCTTTCACGACCTTTGGCGTGACTACCATGTGGACATCGTGTTTCACCTGAATTTCGCTTTATCAGAATTCGTTTCCTACAATTAGCTCAACTTCGAAGGAACATGGCTGTTCCCGTTCCATCAAAAATAGTTGGGAAAGATAGATCGTGTCACAGTAATTAAATGTTTCACTTACCGGTCCTTTTGATGTTTCCCAATCGAGACGTTTGTATTGTTGGGTAACATTGGGGACAATGTTGAATGACCCTTTCCTATTAACAAGAAAGGTTTTTATCGTTTTAATAATCTCAGTACAAAATAGGCCACATTCGAAAGTGGTGGCCGTATCGTTCAGTGGCCACCAGAACCAAGGGCTTATACAAGACACTTGAGCCATTATCTTTTCCTCCAGCGCAGCTGTGCAGTACATCATACGGGAATGGGACCAGTGAATGAAATAATTCCGAGGGATCTGTGTTTATACTACCATTACACATGATTTATCCCTAAAACCTAAGCGTTGCTATGAGGTAAAAATGCTTTCTCAACAAAGGGAACACTATGAGTGAGAGTGAGCCCAGACGATTTTTTCCTTTCCTCCTTTTTTCCTCTTCTTTCCTTCCCTTTTCCTTTTTCCTCTTCCTCTTTTCCTTTCCTTCTTGGCTGTCTTAGACTGTTATTCTTGCCTATAGAATCAAAGAAGAGTAGCACATCGAAACAAATGTATTGGATCCAGGGGTTAGAGATCTGGTCCAGTCTGGGAAAATGTTATAATATCAGCAATCCGACCAAACTGTTTGTGACAGATATGATGAAAGGTGAACTGGCGATATGACTCGAGCTCGGTTTCGTTAGACCTCCCGTCGTTGCCAAAATATCCTTGAGCCCATGTTTCTGTTCATGTATTTTTTATAAGCTATTTCTATAACCACATTTCGTTCTGAGAGTCTGGAACACATTTTGTTGACTATATTCACGAATTTCCAAGTCAAGTGGTACTAGATTTCAAAATTACATAAGGAAATCTTCGAATGTGGCCTCTATTTATAATGGCGTCACTCGTACCGTTGAGGTTCACCAGCTCCTGGAAAATTTGGGAACAGCTCCTGCGAGAATACTAGTGCATGAATGAGCTCATGCCTGATAATGCTTCTCCATTTTGAGAGTTTACGTATTTCCGCTCCGTAAAACTTATCCGGACAAATATTCATGAAACCGGCTATTGGCCTGAATGAATCAGGTTTCTAATAGGGAGCATTTTGAAGCCGTCTCTCTCTTGGACATGCTGATTTTTTACTATATTACGACGGCTTTACCAGGGCAGCATAAAAAAGCATTGTCTTTCCGTTCAACTGATTGACACCAGCTATTCATGAAAACAAATAAAATGAAGTCATAACTGCATTCTCATTTAGATGCTGTTCTAGAAGCTTGGTGTAAGTTTGTACAAATTGTGAGATGTGCAAATGAGATGGCGGTTTTTTGGGAGGGCGAAAATGTAGTGCCCCTGCCATTATGCAGCCGCGCAGGTGGATGTTTCAAAACAACCACTGAACAGAAGTGTATTCCACTGTTGACAGATACGCATTTCAAAAGGCTCGAACTTCATACCTCGCTCGCTCTTCCACCACTCGTGAAGGAATAAAAAGCAAAACTAAGAAAATGGACTGTATGTGCACTGTAGCGTTTTTTGAATCTACCTTCGCTCTTCAAATGGGCGAGCTCTCATACACTATTTCAAGTGAAAGATGGGAAGTTAATTTTGGCAAGCCAGAGAATCACGCCACCTTAACTCATACCACCGAGGCAGTCAGCTCACCTTTTCGTGATTCCGTCGACCAAGCAATGGCCACCGTAAGCCAATATGCCATCACAATATTTTTCCAAAACTGACACAAAGAGAACAAAGTCGACATCAGTCAGCCTTCCTGAACACTTAACTTCAGAGCGTGTATAGAAAAAAATTCGATTGAGATGTTTCTTTTTCGAGTTCGGTACTGTCAGTCGGTTTTTTTTCTTTCAAATTTCTCGCTTTCAACCTGGTCAGGAGATTATGGCGAATATACAACATATAAAGCACTCTTTAAGAAAAAAATGAAATTGAATTCATATATTGTTTGTATTATTGGTTAGTCTTTTGGTCATCTGCATTTTGTAGGCGGAAATTGTAGATAATAAAATATAGGTTATGGTGTGAATCAAACTCCCCCCTGAGTAAAAATTCTCCTCAATTGAATGACCCGGTTGCTGAGGAGGCTACATAGTGCAAGAGCAGGTGGTGGGTGGTGCGATAAATCGCGAACCAAGAGCCACCGGTTGCTATTTTGCACATAAGCTCAACTAAAAGCTTGCATTCAAGTGAATGGGAAGACACGATTAACGTTGCGGAGTCTCCATCTGATAATTAATCCCCTTATTTATTTATTTATATAAATTACACTCTTGGTGCGCCCAACCAAACCAGAAAAGTGTTGGTGTGACATGAAGCGAGAAGCAAAGAAGTGAACAATGCAGGCAGTACTTGCTAAAAGAAACCAAGCAGTGGTGGCAGTATCATAATGATGGATGCCAGGATTCAGGATAACATTCTCTTGACTCAGCGACCCCAAGCTGAGAACAACGAGCCGTAACATACAGTAATAGAATAAAATATAAAATAATAATATATGATAGGCATATAATAGTAGAATTTTTGCCAAGTTGACCTGAGCCATCAGCCACCTAAGAATACCTGAGAAATTGAGAGTGCTGCATTTTGTGCATCGATCTCTTACAGTTATACATACTATTGAAGCACGGCGAGGTGCATAGTCCGGCTAGGCCACGTAACCGACCGCAGTCCTTCTTGGTCGGGCCAAATTAGGTGCCTCTTTGATCTGAATACGAACCCAGGGCGTAAGACCTAGACCCAAGTATTTGACCGTAATACCCGAAATACTTGTTGACCTACACTTAATTGTAGAAGTCACAACAGACATGTATAGGTAGACCTGGTGAATGGAAGACTGCAAGGTCAAGTAAATACGAGATTGATCCCTCCGTTGCCTCCAAAAATTTGTATTACAAAAAAAAAGAAAATGTCTAGATACGACTCGAAAAATAGGTCACCCGAGATAAGAGAAACGTCAGACCCCAAGGCAAACATAACAAGAGACGGACGGTGTTGTTACCATACATATAAGAAGACATCCAGAAAACATATTCTTTCAAGAAACACTCTTTTTCACTCTTGAGTAGGAGGAAACTCGGATGGCGATTTGTACTTCCAACCTAACGTCGCTTCGGAAGTATGCCATGAAGATGAGATGATGCAAGCCAGGAAATCAAGTACGAAGGGACTGGCCGAACGAAAAGACGTCACCCGCTGCACACACTCTCAAGGATGAAAGAAAGCTGTTTCTTTTGAACACCCAACAGCAAGGGAGGCAGCGGTGTAAGTGTCCTTTTCAGCACACACTTCGCCTGTGCCCTGAACTTTAGATCGTTCGCGTGAGTAAGCTTGAAATTTCGTGTCGGAAGTTTGTTACTGGAAAGATGTGGGAGAATACAAACTCTAACAATGTTTGTTGCCTACGCACAACATCAAGTAAGGAAGAAGAAAAGCTGGAGGCGTTCTTTGTGGTTTAAAAATACTTTCTTCAAAATGTTCATCGGCGGATTCAACACCATGATTGGTCTTAAAATACCAGCTAAAGAGCTCTACCTAGGAACTCAGAAATGGAAAGCGTAGGGTGAAAGTCTGCTTGGGTTCTCAATGGTTTGCTTCTCCAGAAGCCCCTGCATTCGTGATGGACTTGGAAGGCACTTGCTGCACAGTTTCAGACGAAATATATCAAATAATAACTTCAATCGAACAATTTGCATGGCTCACGACGTGATTGTTCCAAAGTTCTACACATCAGTGAGCCATCATGTTCTCTACTCTAAGATCAGTTTCCGTGGTGCGCTTCGTCCCGCATATCCGAAACTAGGCCACGCTGCAGCCGTCGCACACGACGCGTCAGCCCGCGATTTTCAACGGGGGTCGCTGTTGTGAATGGACATATAGAAGAGTCCAGTCAGCTAGAAAAGAAGGTAATACGAACTAAAGCAAGTCGTCCGCTCCACTGACACTTTGTAGTATTGTAGTGTCATCTCGAGATCGTAGAGGGCAGCGCCGAGCGCGATGTAGGAGAAATGACCTAGTCTAGAAGTAATGATGTGTCTCGTAGTCCCTAGGAGATAGAGCTGCGACTTTCAAAGAATAAAATCTGAAGTCATACTGGGTGGTCGGTCAAATCTCAGCCGATTTATGAATCATCTTAGAAAGAAAATTTCTAGAAGATTAAATTAATTCATTAAATAACATATCGTCCACCGTTGAGTAACGGTTCGCTACTTTTCTACCTAGGCTCTACGACTCCGCTATCCAAAACTCCTTTAAGCATAACGGAAGAAATGTCTCTGAATGTTCTAGCTACGTCTATCTAGATAGAGAAGTCAACATAATGAGCGACCTTTATCCGGAGGTGAGCAGAAGGTAAACACAGGAAGCATTCAAGAACGTCAAGGGATCAGCAAAAAGACAATGAACGTCATGCAGTAGCAGACTTTCCTCGTAGGTGGTGTAGTATTGTTGTAAAAGTACCGCTAAAATGAATAGCAGTGTTTTTTGAGCTCATAGACGGAGCTTTGGAAAATAGAAACAAATTTGAGTATCACAACCCGTCACCACTTTCTCGTTTGTAAATCCATCGGTACTCATTATAGAAGTGAAGGTGGCTTGTACGTGTCACAACTGGCGTTTAAATTGGTATTCAAATATCATAATGACCCTTCACAATATTATCCATTTTCTTGCCAAACTGCTCCCAACGACACCTACTTTTATATAAGTTAGGCAGCCTCACAATGTTTTTTAGTATTATCTTCATCTCCTGGACAAATCAGTAATACTTTCAACGATTTAGCGTGGAAATATGCATCAGAAAANAATTAGTGTGCGAAACTTCTCTTAAACCTGTCTCATCCTTACCTGAACAGTCGAAGTCATTGTTGTTCAAACTCTAATCTATGAGTCCCATTGTTGATTGCCATTTGAATATTCCGGCAATTTCTACTAATGTCGGAAATTATTTCACCTTTTGACAGGGGAAAAATAAAAAAGTCTTTTTCTTAAGACTTGACGTGTGCTGGGGTGATGCATCGGCGAGATAAGCAAACCAGCCCGTTTGGCCTTCTGCTGGATGCATTTCCTTATCCTGCGATTCTGTTCAAAGGTCTCATAATCCCACTCAGGGAATGTACGTGGGGAGTCGCTTTTAAATCCCTGGTGGAAGACACTCCCTTGCTAATATGTGGAAGACATTGGGCGAATATATGAATCAACTGTTAAAGCACACCATACTGTCACAGTTGCACGGCAGCCCTATAAAGAACGTATAAAGAACTTCCACCTGGGATTTAGAAGCGACTCCCCACGTACTTTCCCTGAGTGGGATTATGAGACCCTTGAACAGAATCGAAGAATAAGAAAATGCATCCAGCAGAAGGGCCAAACGGGCTGGTTTGCTTACCTCTGTATCGGCAGACGCAACTCGACAGGAATTGTAAAAAGAAAGTTGTAGGAAGGTATTCCCTGCTATAAATCTCAAACAGTCAAAATCAACAGAGTTCGCTCGTTAAAATTTTTTCGACAATCAAAGTCGAGCTCTCTACTAGTTATTGAAAAAACATACTTCGAAATAGTTTGCGCTTGGAGGTGCCGTAGATACTAAGCATTTTTTTTCACAGCGTCCTTGACATATAGTTTTATCCTTTAATTTCCATGATGTGCCTTTGCAATCGCTGAAAAGTCTTCGATTCGTATTACGTTCGAGAATGGAAACAAGCCTGGTTACTCCACTTTTTTCATCACCTCATCCCAGCGGTATCGATCATAGCGAGATGTACTTGAAGTAGCGACAAAGTTTTCACCTTTGATGAGGGCGCAAAAGATAGAAAATCTCATGAACGATGAGTCAACGAAGCACAGCTCATCAGTGAAAGTAGAAGTTTTGCTTTTTGAGTTGAAGGATAAAGGATAACTCTTTAAGGCGTGATCAATCCCGTCTGAGGGATTCACCCACGCATTCCACTTCTATTCATAATCGTAGTAGCGTATTGAATATGTATCCTATACAGTGAGTTGCGGGACCAGCCGATGTTGTCAGCACTTGTAACCTCCCAGACGAGTCTGGTACCAATTACCGATCCGGAAAAGAAAGAAATCTTGGTTGGCGGCAGATATTGATCCTTGATTCGAACCCGTGATCATGCGATGTGAAGTGCGCCACTTGCCAGTACACCACATGCGCTTCTTTTCTAAGGCAATCTTTCGAAATAACTTGTACAGGGAACCTTTTCCGTTGTTGATGACGCTATACTATCCAGGGAAGGCTTTCAACGTTCCATAGGACTTTGGACAAAATTTTAGGTAGTTCGATAGCCCTTACATTTCATTCACATATCCAGAAAAGAAAACGAGAAATGTTAAATGTGTCACCCAAAAAAGTTGTGAGCCCTCGAATTTTGCTTGCTCAATGCATGGAGAGGTATAGCCAGTTGAATTGCGCAGTTGTCCGCATTGACCGTGAGGGTAGCCATGGCGTGGTGGCAGTGCTCCCCACCTTCAGGCGAGCGAGGTCAGTATGCTTTTCGACGCCACGCAGGTTTCTGCAAAATGTGTTTTTTTTTCTAAATGAACGCCCTTGTATCGTTTTTGGAAAGTAGTCCAAGCTAGCGCCATGTTTCGTTTTCATTTGCGAAACAGAATCCAGCAAACTCTCTGACTGCAAGAAACTTTTTATGTTATAAATAATCATCAAAAGAGACCGTGGCTAAAATGTGGCGTATCAGCAGGAAGTCTGGAAGAAGGAGAATGGGCTAGAGTGCGGTCATGAGCTAGAAGCTTGACGGCTTCTGGCTAGGCCAACTAAATAGACGCAAACTGCAACTGAAATTAGACACGTTGCACTCGTTGGCTTGAATTAGTTACAAAAGACGGTATAAGGACATTTGATTGAAAGAAAGCACGCTTTGCGAAAGTTGACGGCTTCGGGAAGCAAACCCAACCCGCTCGTCCGATGGCGGAGAGCACTGACACTGTGTCACAGCGAAACTTGCGGTTCTTGCGGGCAACTGCGAAATTCAATTGGGACGACCTCTCCATGCATTCAGCAAACAAACTTTGACCACTCATAACTTTTTTGGTAGATACTTTTAGCAGTTTCAATTTCTGAATTTGNTGACATTAAGAATTCCATCGATATACCTAAGTCTCTATCCAAAGTTCCATGGGGATATGAAACCTTTTCCTGGTAAGAGGATTGGTGGAAGATATTCTGCAAAAGCTGCTAGGAGATTTGTGTATGAGAATGGCGACAATATAAAGCATTATAAAGAGAGTGGATACTCTAGAAAGTCTAGATAAGAAAGTCTAGATAGTCGAAAAGCTTCATGAATTGCCGTTATAAGTTTCCTTCCCATTAGGCGAGCAACAGCAGGATTGTCAGTATAGGAAATTCTCTTTACGTGGCATGCACTATACTTTTATTGATCGCATTGCAACGTTTGAGCGGAACTGGATTCTCTACAACAATGAAATCATTGCCATCATCGTTGGTTGAACCGCAATGAAAATTCATGTCTCTACTCCAATTCAAAAATGCGCTAGAAGGTAGTGATCTTGATTCCGATGCGTATTTGTGGTGACCTAGCCAAATTGACACAACTTTCCATATCGAGATGAACCAGGAGAAGAGAAAAATAACCTAGAACAGAGCAGTTTGATCAGAAACTGAAACCATTCAGCAGAGGCCCTATNTACCAAATTAAGGCTCGTCGTTCAACAACAACTTACTGATACACGTGGGGAGTCCCTGATTTTAAATTCCATAACCGCAAAGCTTTCCATTTGTGGAAGGCACTTGCTCCCTGACCCGTTAGAAGCGACCAAAGAAATAGACACCGGTTGAATCTCTCTAGACAACACCTTCCTTTCTATCGGTAAGGAGTATTCTAGAGTGTCAATACATGAATCGTGAACTCAATCTGAGGAAGTGTTTGCATCCAGGCTATTTTGAACAGGTCTCACCCACTTAGAATTCCAAGGAACAAGTACATGTTCGTTGATGAGGTTGGTCAAGAATAACGAAAAAAGACTGAACGCTTAAGCAAATGGCGATAACATTGCAATTGAACGAACTTGCCTGGGTCTGTGAAGCCTGTGAGATTTTAATCCTACACAAAGGTTTTGGGCGCTAGTCACAGACCGAAACGGTTGTCGATTGTGCATTCAGCATCTAGAGATGCTACGAGAAAAATTAAGTAAGTACAGGGTGCGTTACAAATTAGGTAACAACTTTTCGGACGTCCGTAACTTCCTTGTTTAGAGGGTTTCTCCAAATCTGCACCTTCCCTTATGATTATGATTTACATAAGCCTACATACATATTTACTTGGGTGTTCTCAATCCGTCAGATTTAGAAAAAGGTGCAGCCTCGCAGACAATCACCAACCGTTCCGTCCTTGCGCGCACTTGATGAGTATTTCTCCGGGCTCGCCCCTCTTCCATCATATCCCACATGACGGTTTCTTGAATCGCGATTCGTAGACAGCTCAACGACGAATCGCAAAACGGTCGTCTTGTCCCACAGACGACCCCTTTTCCGAATATAACAGCTTGGGTAGGAGTACACTGCGGAACCTTCACAACCATGAGAAAAGCGACTGCTGATTTGTTTGTATAATCTACTCCGATATAATGGTCCACCCCAAGTGAATTTAATCGTATACAGATAGAATACGGAAGCCTCATAAGCTTCTTGACGGAAAGAAATTGGAGAGAAAAAACAGATGCAGTGTGCTACTTGCGGGTGGCACGCGCATCGACACTCTTTTTTCCGACTAAAGAACTTTTAGCGTGGAAGAAATGCTGAGATCCCATGGTATACGTACATTTCATACTACGGTTGCTAAAGCCGCTGAGACGAGTCTGATCGCATCTCGTAGCCATTTTCCCTCTTTTATGATGGTTTGGGCTAGAATCTTTGCCATCAGAGCGATATCGCAAATTTTGGTCTAGAAAACTACAAAGTTCAATCCGAACCTCTTTAGGAAGGATTTTGCCGAAAAGATGCAGCTGAGAGTCAAAAGTTTTTCTAGGGATACGATTTGAAAACTAGGGCGCACCTGCTTACGGATGGAAAAGATCAATAGTGGGGCTGTGGAAGTGTTCGAGAATTTAGTCCAGCTTCCAACCCTCTTATGAATTTTCCGAACCACAACATAAACTAATCTGGAGAGGAAAGCCTGCGATTCAAGTTGCAGTGCTATTGCTGCTCTTGAGAAATCAGTGAAGAAACCCCAGGGTGGAGTTTCTCAAAAAAATCTATGTGCCACCTTCGATGTGTGGCCAAGGCTTTTAAGCTAGGATTAGTGCAGGAAACGGTTACATAAGACGACCTTGTGTTTATTTTGCAGATGCGATCAAAGTGAGTAACTCATATGAATTCACCCTCTACCAATATAAACTGCGGTTTCGATCAATTCTTCTGTTACCATATTTATGGCCACCTTGTAGTTAGATGTGTACTATGCGGAGGACGCGACATCACAAGTTTACTTATGATCCGTCAAAGGAAGGTGTAAAAGAGCTGAGAGGAATTCACAAAGCACACTTCTCTTACGTGCCTCTCCTTTCTCTCTTGCGGCCTAGCGATTCGTCTTTTTTACCTACCTGTAGGAGAAACTTAAATACCCTTAGTTCTATGTTTGTTGTCAATACTTCAGCACCCAGATCCTCGAAGCTGCTTTTGAGAGTTGCACTTTGCCCATATTCCAGTATGGTCTTATTACAGTTATCTCATGCTGATTTATCCTCAGTCCATCCTCAAGTGCTACTATGTAATTTTATTACCTCAGAAGGTGTTGTTGTCCCTACCGACCTTATTGAAATTGGTTTTGATCCTGTCGTAAATTTTTAGTTGCCCACCTATGAGGTTGAAGCAAAATGAGTCCATGGCACGAGTAGTCAACAAATGAAGGATGAAGCCACTCAACCATAGAGCTTTCTTTTCAGTGCAAAGTCACTTGTGAAAACAGGACTCAATAACATGTCTGAGGCTCATTCCAATTGCTTATGACTTTCAAAAGAACAAAACGAAGTAGAAGAGTAGCGTCCTTCAAGACTATTACGCTCATGTAAACTTCATAGGAAAAAACCCCATTGTATAGGGCTATAACTGAGAAAGAAGATTGAAAATTTGTAATTGGTCCATCCAAATCCCTGAAGATTTCATACATATGGTGATATGGAATAGGTCAGCAGGGTTGGTTGTTAACCCGGGAGAGCCGGCAAGGATGTTCCTATTCGAGGCTTTGGCGTGATCCAGGTAGATTCATAGAGGAAAGGAGTTCCAGGCTATCCAATTCCAAAACTTTCTTGGTGAGCGATTCAATTCGAAGTAGCAACTGTTCATTCTTTTGGGTAAAGAACTATAGGTATAATAAAAATTTTCTCTTTTTGAGTGTGTTTCGTTCCGCGCATCCCACAAAGCTAGCTTACGCTCAGCCGTCGCCCGTGGCGCGTCCTCCCGCGATTCTTGACGTCGCAGTCGTCAGTGGAGCAAATGACTTGCGATTAATCCATGACACTGAATTCAAAGAAAAGTTAGCAAAGACTAATGCAATCATCTGCTCCACTGGCGCTCAGTGATGCTGTAATGTCATCGAGATCGCAGTGAGCTGCGGCGCGCGCGAAAAGGGCGGGGTAACCTGGTTCCGACGGAGGCGCAGAAGGGACGTCCCGCTATTGTTGTAATTTCGCTGAAGAAATTCGCGACGGCGACATTTTTTAGCATTCTTCGATTTCAAGGCCCTACCTTTGTGGTTTGTTTGTCCAGACTCGGGTTTAGGTTTACAGACTTGATGAGCAATTGAATTCCAGGGCTGCAAGCTACTCAGTGAGTACGAGCAATTCCGGCCTGGTGGTACTGATCTAGCCAAGTATGTCATGTGAATTGAGGTCAGCACTCATGGGGCTTTCACTATTATCGGGCAAATTCCAAATTGGCTTACCACGACGAATAAAAGAAAATAATATTTTCGAGTATACCCTTCCTATTATATGAGGTAAATTTTTTCGTTATGCTATCATTTCATCGAATATGAAAGTTTCAAAGCCACTCACCTAGGTATGGAAATACCATTAAGGCGACGTACTTTTATCGTAGTTTTGAAATAGTGTAGGACATCTT
Source organism: Haemonchus placei (assembly GCA_900617895.1). Lineage (NCBI taxonomy): Eukaryota > Metazoa > Nematoda > Chromadorea > Rhabditida > Trichostrongylidae > Haemonchus > Haemonchus placei. Next base: position 31,759 of record UZAF01017625.1, read on the forward strand.
TCAAGAGGTCTTCTAGGATTTCCTTCATCGTTTGGTCGAGCATATAAATTTGTAACAAAGTGTCTGTGGAATTTCGAAGTGTTCCCATTAAATACCAGCATAATAACCTCGGTACGACTAAACAAAGACATGCTTGAGCTCATCACGCCAATGCAAAGGCCAATATCTGCATCAACTGTAGTCCTGGTGATCATCGGTTCCCTCGAGGGGACGCCAGTAACGTCTACGTTCCTCCCTGTCGCGAGTGGACTATCGGATCGCCCTCGCTTGAGGAATACGAAGCATAGAATCCTTTCTTTCGCGGCTTTCGTTGGGGAGTCTAGCTATCAGACTGGCTGTCTCCTGGTATTGTTCGACTCCTCGAGGGTTCTAGTCTGGTCCGTTCGTCATCACAATATTGCGTAGCGTGTCCGACCAACCTGATCTTCTTCTTGGCTAAGCGCAACGGCAATCCTGATCTTCGTTGGTTGAGCTCGGAACTCCTGATTCCTTTCTGCACATGCGCGTACAAGACAATTTTGAGCATTGCCTTCCCATCACGCGTTGAATAGGCTGAGAGCATAATCATCCTGCTTCAGTAGAGTCCATGCCCCTGGAGCGTATAACAAAGGAGGAAGGGCGGCCATGTTGAAAAGGTTGCGTGAAGCCCTTCCTTCCTTCTTTCGTAGCCCCCGAGGTTGTTAAGTGCTTCCCATTGCGCGTCTAATTTTCCTCAGCCCCGTGCCAGCTCGTTTATCATGATTGCTTTTCAGACCGGGCGCCTACAATTTTTCATCGTGTGATGACATGGCAAATTTCGGATGGGAGAGAGGAGCGATTTCTTCGTCTTGCCTAAGATGGTGGGTGGGCAGGTAGACGTGGCCGTCGAAGAGATCTGAGCAGAAGTCGTAGATAATCTCCATTGCCCTTCGAGATGCAGTAACTGTTCCGTCAAGACGACGAAGGGAAGTCATCTTGGTCTTGTAATTGACGAAGCTCCTTCTGGCTTTGCAAATTCTCTTCCCTACCTCGGCGGCCTCGTCCATAACTGCTGCTATCCTATTCTATAGATCTTCCTTTGTCGCTTCCCTGCATAGCTTCGCAAGTTTGAACGTTTGCTGATGATGTCTTGCACCTCGTGCGATTCCACGCTGGCGTATCATCTCGAGGGTCATCGAAGAAGGCCGTCTCTTGGATTCTCTGCTTTCCTAGCTTTATCGTGGAGATGTTCGACAAGCCGGCTGTATTATTCATCGATGTCGTCGATAGCGGAACCTTCCCATTCACTCTCGAAAGTTCCAAGGAAAGCCGCCTCTTAGCTACTTGTAAACGTTCTACATTCCTAGTTTTCTCGTGGGATTATTGGACGAGCTCTGTTTGTATTCTTTATCGATATTGTCGATAACGGAACTTCCCATTCACTCACAAGAGAAGCGAAGTGGTCGCAGTTGATGGAGGTCTTGGGGCTCCGTTTGCTTAACTTCATAGCTCTCTCAATTGACCGAGAAACAGTATTTAGTGCGGAGAAAACGATGGTCCCGTGCAGAAATTCGGAACAGCGTCAACAGTGAGGCAAATCTCGGTTACAGGGCTGTTGTCAACCAGAAATTCTCTCGCTGAGAGAATCAGACGGCAAAGCAGTCTCTGTGTGTCGTGTTCACCAGCGGGAAGAGGGCGTGTTCGCTAGTTGTCCGTGCTCTCCTTCAGAGCGCTTTCCTGTCAAGAGGAGGCATTCGAATTGGTCCAAGAGTTGAAGAATCTACAGAAAGATAGACTTCCTCCAACTAAGAAAACTTCGTATTCCGAACATGCAAACGGAGAAGATACGGAAAATGAAGGATGTGTTGTAATGTGTGCAACTCGGTGGGGATTGTTGCTCGTTGATCAGTTCTGGTACTCTGGGAGGAGTACAAGTTTGATCTTCATGCAAATATCAACGAAACGTCTGCATAGAACATCCACAACGAGAAGAATCTATGTGGCATTGTAGAAAACCCGACCTTGCAATCTATTTGCTACTTTTTTATGGGAAACTGCGCTGCGATCAACAATATCGTTTGAAGAACTGCAACACCATTGATTCAATTTTAATCCGATACTGTTCGCTAGGTAACCTATTGTATCGGCGAAGGTCCGTTGCGCGTGTCCGTCGAAAGTAGGTCACCCCACCCACTTCGCCCGCGGCGCACTCCACTGAGGTCTCGGGAAGACATTACAGTACCACCAAGTGTGAGTGGAGCGAACGATTCGCATTTGTCTATGTTATCTTCTCTTTGGCTGACTACTGTGGAGAAAGCGCAAATCGTGCGCCCCGCTTACAGCTGCGACGTCTGTCAAGTATCGCGGGCTGACCTGCCGCACGCGATGGCTGCGGCGTGCCCTAGTTTTGACGGACACGCGCAACGAAGCGCACCCTATTGTATCACTAGTAATAGGATGCATAAAGGAATGGCGAGCTCTTTCGTATGCCCTCTATCCTCTCAGCGGTGATATGCCTATTTGGAGAGACGCAGAGAAAACGACAAAAGCGCTTAGTCACTACACACGCGGTTGACAACGGTCCTGTAACCCAAAACCTCAGACAATGACTGAGGTGCTCGCAAATGCGTGGGCTTCTAGAACTGCGATTGATCATGGATAGGATGGGTTGACACGAAAATTCGAGCAGTCCTTCACCTAAACACACCTACGACAATCTTGATGAAGGTATAAACTCTTTTGTAGAACCTTTTCTCGTCATGAAGATTTCAGCTCCTCCTTCTCCTAGCTAGAAATTTGTGCATAGGCTACGAAGATTGTCAGAGCTAGGATTGATCCATGTCAAGCTTTCGCTCCATCGATGTTCATGGCTATGTGCCACTAGAAGGGAAGCCTACATCGACAATCCCTCTACTATCGCATATTCCAAACTACGGAGCAATGCTTTTTCAAAGACGGCGTGCATCAAGCTAGAGGTCGTACTTCATATCCCTAGCATGCATCACGAACGCTTGCATCTTCGATATATGCTTCCGATGCCGACGTTCGTGTATTGAAAGTCACATTGCCTCCTCAATCCTCCTTCTCTTGAGCAGCACGTTTTGCCGTGTGATCTCGCAATTAGCAGGGTCTGTCGTAATGAGCTATCTCAGGTTGGAAGGAATGAGACTTTTGTGCAAAACCCTTTTCGACTCGTGAGTACACAAAAAGTAGCATGTCAGATCCTGACGTGAGTGTAGGGCAGACTTCGGGTAGGTAGTCTGGTTATAAAAGAAAGGGCATGAAGCTCGGCTACTGAATTCGGCCCCTGTTCCTTCCGCATTTTCTTTAATGACTTTTGGCTCAGCTGATGTACAGCATACACGAACCTGCAGACTCTTCACACACATATGTTGGGTACAATCACGAAATACAGAAGTACGATTACCCAGCAGGACAGAAACAAGGAGTCCATTCATTGAACTCACCTGCGTCTTAGCGCAAGTACAGGTGACTTTTAATGAGCGATTTTCCCTCCCCTATCCGCCAACTAGGATCCCTCTGAGTAGGCCGCCACTAACAGGCTAGAGATCGTTCAGTGAGAGACAACACCAAAGAAGAAGATCTGTAGGCAAAAAAGTATGCCTCGCAAAAAAGAGAAAAGGTGTAGCCATACTACCGACGAAGGACCTTGGTTGACAATCAGGCAGATGAAGGATCCCTGTAACATTAGAAAGATTTGATTGAAGTTGAACGTGTGGGCAGTAACAATGCGAGACTTCACCCATAATCGGAACTCAGGACTCGAGAACAACTTTTATATTGAGAGCTGTGGGAAAAAGCGTGGTCTTCGTTTAAAAAGTCTATTCAAAATGCTTCAAATTGCTCTCCGAATGCTGAACCGCTCGCAGTAGAGTTGGTTAGAGCATGGACGCAGCCTATCAAGATCCGTCTACATGGTTGCCAATAGAATCATTATCGTGAGCTCAAGCACGGATTAGAGGCAGTATGTCGCATCGGGAGTTCCTAATCCCAGCGAGTGACCACATGGGCAGTGATTGAAGGGGGGATGAGGTTCTTGGGGCAACAGGAATAAGAGTCAAGAACAAGTAGAGAAAGAGGGCCTCTAACATAGAAAAGCCTAATCCCAGCAGCCAGCCATGTCCTCTAGGAAAGGGGTACTCAAATGGTGGGCCACTGCTGCTAATGGAGGAAAAAGGGAACAGAGCACATGCTCGTAAGAGGTATGTGTCTTGCTCTCTGGGTACTGTTGTGAGAAAAGTATACTCCGGAGAATAATTCTTCACAAAGGCTGAACTTCGATGTTAGAAGATTAACAACCCGAGCAAGAGAACTCTAAATGAAAAATAGTGCACTTAAGTCCTCTAAATCCTTAAGAACTGATAGGGCAAACTTAGATCGGCATTTAGAAGGGCATCATAAAGTATGCAAGTGAGCTGTTCAAAGAATGAAACTGCGTTCAGGAATAACAAGCATTTATACAAGAAATCGTGTGACGTAGTAGGTAGTAGGTAGAAAGCAACTAGAGCAATTCGGAGAAAAGGATTTTAGGGATAACGCAAAGAGCTTCTATCCTGCAGAAATGCGAGAACATTTTAGTAGTAGCGGTGCGCTCCGAAGTATTCATAAGGTCGATCGATGAGTAGTAGTGGGTTTTGAAGCTTGGGTTCCTCTAAAGCTAATTGCACACAGTGATTGAAATGGCTCCAGTCGAAGCCCGCTTAAGGAAGGTTTGGTCTGCAATCTCGACATAACTTACAGATCAACTGAAGCGTCGTATTCAGTTTTAATCCGTATACAATTCCACGTCAATTCTCTTCTTGATCGCGATTCTGATGGATATTCCATATCCGCAACCATGATATCTTCCGGCTTTGGAGGCTGCACCGATGGCATATGGGATTTTCATCAATAGCCGAGAAGTTGAACTTACTATGTAGCCACACGCGAGTGTGAGTCTTCTTGCAACTACAGCGTAATACAGTATGATTATTTGAGAGATGAGTCTGTCTGACATACTCAAGAGAAGCCCGCAGAAGAATGGATCACACGTGCACCTTGCATTCATTATTTGTTGATGCCAATTTTCGATTAGGTTACCATGCGAATCATTGTTATTGATAAAATTAAGCTTTAATTCTGTGCACCAATTGTCGGTCAGCCGGTGTGTCTGTGTTTGGTCGAAGACTTACTCGAATGCAGTCATTCGCCTGAGCCCTGGTCGTTGTGACGAACTGTAACTTATCAATACTACAATTTGATCAAATGTGCAATGACCTTTGGAGATTTCAATGTAGTCGGATCCAGTGAAGCTTTGCTAATTTAGCTTTGTTTAATTGTTACTCATTGTAGTTGCACTGCGTTGCTTTACCCAAAACCGAATGTTCTTGACGGAATGAATATTTACATGTCGGATCAGTCTCCACTTGCGGCTCTCGATGAACCTCGGCACTACTGCTGCAGTTCCACATGGTACTTCGATGGCTTACGTTTCAACAAAAACTGACAGAATCGGTCCTCATGAGCGACGTACAATCAGCTGTTTCGAGAAACGATAGGATTACATTCATAACTGTGAGCAACTTATGCGGTCTGGCTTTGAGATGAAAGGAGTGTTACGCTATCCGAAGTATTCGATTCAGTTGGGAATCAGTCTTTCTCAGAAGTACAGGTACAAGCTGTGCTGCCCTCGATAGAGTGTTCTACTAAAAATGATGAAACCAACAGTGTTACGAGCAAGTGAATATGCATTCTAGTAATCTAAAGCCCCTGAATAGCTCAGCTCCTAGATAAAGTTTCCAGCTTCTTTGAGGCCTGAACTAAGAAAAAAAGTTCTCCCATGTTGAACATAAGGAGCAGGCCCGACAATCGAAGTATTGACAAGATGTTAAAAATTTTACAGTCTTGCATCTGAAGAGCTGCTTTGGTGAAGATCTTTAACCAATACATCGAAGAATTGTGCATTTCATCCAGATATCTTGATTGCTCCCTTGATAGCTGTTCTGGGGGGCATCAATTCCCAAATGTAAAGGGTTAATATTTGGTGTTCAGTAAACTCAATAGACAGGAAACATTTATTAGACATGTCCATCACGACAATTTTCACATCCTCAATAAACCCAAACGTTAACTAGGGAAATATAAATCTCCGATATTCTTGACTACTTGATAGAATTTATATTCGTTCCCTGAGAGGGGCAGCCTGCCTTGAAGAGTCCGCCAGTTTCATCCTGTTTCTATACACAGGCAAGTCCGGTCTAGCGTACTGTAATGGCGATTAAACAATGCCGTCGTTACAGTACGCTCAGCGGTTTCGCTGGCCACCAAACGATCGAGGCGATGAACAAAGCAACAGGCCCGTTCCTACCCTTCCCGCCGGATGCCCTGCGGCGGTTAAATGCCTCACCGAGCAGGAGGCGGAGAGCAAGGAGATGACATCATGAACATGAAGTTCATGGAAGTAGCAGTTTTATAGCCAACATCTTTCCGTTCAGATTCTTCATCAAATACACTTTAGAACGTGCCCGAAGTCGGTGAAGTGCCAACAGATGTCGTTCGTCAATCGTGTAAGAAGCTGTGTTCAGATGGACCACCCGCTGACCTGAGTAATGAAAAAGATGGCGAATTTTCTGGAAAGAGTTCTGAGCACGAGAAAATTGGCGAAGAGTCGAATGTCTAAAGGCCTCCAACGCTGAGCGGTTAGCGCAACTCGATTGCCTTCGAAAGCAAAGAATTGGCGACAACATAGAGAACATCATCCATTCAATTCGGTAAAATCAACCAAAACACTGATCAGTTCTCTTTATCGTTCCTGCTGTTTTGAACTTCAAATCTTTCAGTTTTTATAACTATTCTACAAACACTATTTGAGCCGAATGCTATCCATAACCCACGTCGATAAGACGGACCCGATAGTCAGGTCGGATCTGGCCGTCGGGATTTTGCTCGAATTATACAGTACAGGTGTACTCATAATTCTTCAATTTACCTCAATCAATCTCATTCAAAACTTGGACAGAATGTTACGCAAAATGTTCTGTGACAACAACGTGCGGCTTGCCAGCAGTATGGCTGCTGGAGGAGGATGCCTGAGTACGTGGTTGGAGTTAACTTAGGTCCGATGAAGAATTTCAGTTATATCTTCTTTGAATACATAATTCACGATGGAAATGGTTTCTTAGATATCCCACCAAGATGAATCTGTCTTTGCCTCGTGTACCGTATGTGTAGCTGTGAGATAAAGGTTCAAAGATTGTCCTGTGTGTGTGAGCGGTAAAGTTCCAACGGCATTGTAGAGGCCGCAGATTTCAGAAGAGAACCCATGTATGAAGTTCAAACAACTTCTCATGACCAATAACGACAGTGAAAGTCACTGTACAGTTCTCGCTTGATGTAGTCAGCTCTTTATGCAATTGCAACTTCTGGAATCCGTCCTAAAACCCCTTCCACGCTATTTCCGTCATGATAATCTCGTCCAACTTCTATTTTCACTACCTTTGAGGAGCTTTGATTTTCACGAAATCTTCGAATTTTCTCGCTTCCTTCACCCTTCATCGACGACTGATCCCTACCAATACTGCAGCTTTTTGACATAAGAAGGGAAACTCAAATTATCGTGAACTGTGGCTATAAACGGGACTCGCTGCTTTACTAATCATTCATAAACATCTGTTCGCGTGAGATGAATAGGTACCCTAATATTTTGGAAACAGAGTGCATTTAGTAGCTGTGAGCAGCTTATGAGGTAGTCATTTGAGAGATGANATCGTGCTCATAACCGCATGAATACGTAAAACTAATCAAATATGTGCTTGGTACAGCAAAAGAAGGGATGGAGACTGTTCAAAGTACTCGTTTGCGCATTATATTACTAAGGCAACGTCTATGACAAAACGGGTTGTGCACATAGGCAAAAAATATAGAAAGGAAGACACACCAAAATGGCAGCGAAAGTTGCAGTGGGGCACCTCCTGTAAGACTGCCTCGCTTCTTTCCTCCCTCCCTACACATACAACCACACAAAGAACCCAAATGCACAGTTTCACTGTCACCACTATGTGATAAATTATCTCTGCCTCTGTTTATAGCCATGATCATAAGCATAAGCAGCGGAAGGAGGCAATGTGTGAATACATACAGTGGCGCTCAAAAGTATTCGGCGAAATGCTTCTTAAGTTGTAATTTTCAGTCATAACTCCTTTTCTTCTAGATCTAATCAAGCAAAATTCCAATATGAGTAGCATTGGTGTAGTGTGAATATTTACCACTATTAACCTGCATTTTGATCATGTTCCAGATATCCAAAATGGCTTGAACAAAAAATCATCTGGAAATACGACTGTAGCCATTCTGGAATTTCTTTTCTTTTTGCCATGTCTTAAGTGTACGAGCGCTAATGCCGAGCCCAGAAGAGAAGAAAAACGTATATAAGGTCGAAATAACTGCAGACGTCACAAACTTGCTTTCAGCCATTAGTATGTGGATATGGCTGCTCTGCAGTCAAATAGCGTTGGTAGTGTGAAATATGCTTGAGTTGAGCATATCAAAATTTCATGCAATTTGCTCCACTGGGAAAAAAGTTACGGCAAGATAAAGTTGGCCGAATACTTTTGAGCGCTACTGGAAGTTCGCTGACATGGCGGCTTTTCATAGCGGGCTTTCTGCGCCTGCAGAAACCCTGTTTTCCAATGAAGTTACTGAATGAGTTAATTAAAGGCACCGTTTACGATAAATTTAGGGTACCCTTTTTTGATGGGAATTGATAGAACTATTCTAGAATAAGGCGATAACAACGAAAAAAGCGCAAAAAACGATGAACAAACAGAAATAGAAAGGGATAAAAAAGAGCTGAAAAAGGGGGTTGGACGAGTTTCACATTGGAAGAACGGCGGTTAAGCGAGTGGTCGGCCGAGTGCACGAAGGCGACGCACACCCAATTTGCCTGACAATCTGACTGGCAGACTCTGGCAATTTGCCGACCAGCTTATCGATTTTTCACCAACTTCGCTCCAATGCGAAAGTGGTGAACGGCAATTAGATTTCGTAGTCAGCCTAGCGAAGGGCGTAGGGCGACCGTGGCTCACTCTCCGGCGCCTTATTGTGCCCTGTCCAGACCGTTCTCATTCCTGCACAAATGGTATCAGAGGGGGCGTCGAATTCAAACCATGTGCAAATCTCCGAAAGCATTTTTTCGTGAACAGTGCCTTTGAATACGATAGAACCAGCACTAATGGCAAGTTGGATGTTGCGCATATACATTCCATGCAAAGTGGAAGGCGAACCCAATTAGAAAAGCTATAAGAAGTTAGGGCTGCACTTTTGAATGTAAACAAGACCTCCTGTAGTATCCTAGCAGGTTTCTGCTGAAACTGAGCTGGACAGTGCTCACTACTGTCCGAGATAGTTGATATTAGGGCTATTTATATGAAAATGCTTACTGATTAAACCTTCTATTTTTTATTCAGTTTATACGACAGAAGTGAAAGGGTTCGTTCGGGCTCACGATCACTATACAGATAAAGTTAGACACAAAAGTAAAGGCATGACAAAACGCATATAAACTGTCTAAATTTTTCAATTCAATTCAATTTTTCATATAAATTTTTCAGCCCTTTATTTCTCTAAAACAATGAATCAGGACAAAAAGATGCTTAGAATAAACTTTGCTATGCGTTACATCACCAATTGAATAAAGATACTATCAATAGTATCGCTCCAACGAGTTGAGCCCTGCGTTTGATGGCAGTCCTAGTCGGACCACTTTCACTGCATCCTTCCTTTGCAGACTTATCTGCTGAACAAAATCGAGAGCCGCAAAGTTCTGAGCAAGATGGACAAGTTATATTGAGGTCAGCTGTGCTATCGCGATGTGGGACCTGAAGAAAAACGGCAAATTTAGGTCTTAGTGAATCAGCTTCATCTGCGACTCGTCTTTTGCTTTTCAGACCGTCTTTTCGACAGGCGTGATCAACAGTGAAGTTTTAGAGGCGACACTGCTTTCGTTTTTTTGGTGGGTGACCTTTATTAGAATCTCTCCAGAAGGAATTCACAAATATTTAGATGTCCCTCGACCATGCCGGTTATCGCCACCAAGACAATCATCGATTAAGACACAATGATAAAGATGTTTCATTACCTCCTTGAGGTGGATTACCTGTCCCTCTCGGTTGCATGGATAAAACTTCGAATATCGTGTTCTTATCATGAGCTGATTGTTTTTACATATAGTCTGTAAGTATACTTATGAATTAGTTGTCTTCCGCAATGGGCAATATAAAGTATCAGAGGAGAACTTTGTCATTTTCTCAAACAAAAATGATAAAGTTTGTCCTATCTCGTTCGGATCTCTACTAGTCTCAGTCGACCGATTCCTAGAGAAGAGAATAGCCAGTTGATTCAACGAGATTTTTTCCAGAACTATTCCGAAAAAAAAAACTTGCTTCTCGGAAAAACCTCGCCCCTTCCATCCTTGCAGAAAGAGAAAGGAATTTTTTTTGGTTCGGAATCCGTCTATTCAGGATGGGTACACTATGATCATTGCATTGGTGTAATGTATCATTGCTAAGGATTTGATGCGTTCAAAGTTCGAGGTGTAATTTTGTCTCACCTCATTTCATTGCCTACATTTTCATGTGTCCAAAATACTTCAAGCAAAATGGTGTGTATGGAATATCCGATACGAAAAAAAGAGAATGACACGCAAAGCTGATTGGAAGAGCTGATTTTTGTTGCCAAATCGCTCGAGAGGCAGAGAAGATGTAGTGGCAAGTGGAGCACTATCACGCACTTATGGTCACGTGTTATAATCCCGGATCGATATCCGCCTCGGCTAATCAAGTCTACTCTGGGGTCGCGTAATCAGTACCATACTCGTCTGGGAGGATAAAAGGCACTGAATTAAACATCGGCGTGCCACTGCAATTCTGTGTATAGGCCATATACGCATTTAATACGCCACTGCCATTCTGAACCAAATTCGAATGCGAGGTCGCATCCCTCAGGATAAGGCCAAAAGACTCTATCATTTTTTACACTGCATCCCTAAGCAAAAAGTTGCGCTTGCAACTTTTCCCAAGGAGTCTATGCGCTTTTCCTTTCACTACTAGGTCACCAGATGTTACCTTTATTCTCAATTTTGAGTGTTTTCTTTGGCGTTACAATTTCATTTAAAACAGACCTCAAAACAACCAACACCATGGTACTGTTTCAAATTTGAGGCTTCCTTATAAGCTGCATCCGTAGATAAGCAGCGTGATGAATGGGAGAAAACCTGTAAGGAAATCACTCTTGTAACAGATTCTATTGAATCATCTGCTGGCTTCACTCCTTTCATGCTTGTTCTTCCAAGCAACACACCCCAGTAGATAAATTCCTTTCGCTTTCATCTGGGGCTTGCTACGCCATATGGGAATCTTAGGTAATCATCAATAATAAAATTCAATCGGTTGAATAGTCTAGTTAGCTCAGAGCATTCGTTTATTTTCCCTACACACGTTGATGATACGCAGTTGCCTTGTTACTCTATCACTTTCAAATTTCAACACGATAACCTCGAAAAAGCTCCTTGCAAACCAGTTCACTTGCACTGTTAAACAACTGATGCGGCTTACCTGAGAAAAAATACTGCCATAGATAATACTTCCAATAGTTCCAGTAATTGTACAACTTTCAGGGATATCCATATCCGTTTTATGGCCGTAATTCTGAAGTACGAATCAACAAATCCGGAATTCTCTTTTTTTTGCCAACAATCCCATTGCGGTGATCTGTTACGCTTACGGCTCAAAAGAGCACTCAACAGGATCAAAATCTTCTTCTATCAAAATGGCTACAGTCATCCTGAAGTAAAGAAACCTCACTAGCACGCTGTCGGTGGCCATTTTGTTGGGAGAGGGACTTGTGCTTGACAAGCAACTGAAACTATGAAATATTCCCATGCTCTCCAAGCTCCTCTAGAATGTGGTGCGGTTATCCTCTTTTTTACTTTTTTTATTTATTTATCCCCCCGACGGTCTACCACCTCAACGTGGTGGGAGGGTGGCGTTTAGGCTTGTAGGCGTGTCCGATTTTTAAAGTTTTGTTTATGTAACAACAATACTCCTGTTTCTTTCTGGTTTTTAGTATTTTATCACAAGCT
>UZAF01017626.1:9271-43851 GCA_900617895.1 Haemonchus placei
TCAGCGGCGATATAGTTATCCAGGCAAAAGGTGAGACCAATCTCCGATACTCCTTGATTGATCGCCGGTACTGACTGAAAACAAATGATAAAAGGAAGGGAACATCACATTTAAAAATTATTACCATAGGGATCACATACCACACGAATTATGTATTCCATCTTCTCAACACTTTCCTGCAGGTGGCGGATATCTTTCTGTACCTGAGCCACCGCTTTCTCGTACTCAGCAACTTGATGATTCAACTTCTCACCCCAGGCAACTATTGCCTGTCGGTGAGTTTGAAGCAAGCTGATTTCAGCTAATCGAGATGGACACCGATCACAGTCGGTCGGCTGAAAATAGAACGTAAATTAGACGAAAAGGTAGGTAATTCTTCCTCTCCAATACTTACTATTAACGTCTGGATCATTTTACGATGAAAGTCTTCGGGAGACAGACAGGAATAATGACATGTTAGCTAAATGGATTAGATTAAGAAAAATAGCAGTTTCCCTATAAGCATAAAGTCCTGGGAGGGCTGCCAATATTTAAATACACAAGGCCTCACAACCTTAGTAAGAAAAGTAAAAATACACATTTAGACGATTGAAATACTTGTTCAGAGAAATTCGTCTCACGAAAACTTATTTATTTTTTTGACGTTCATCATGGGAGACGCGTTCTTGCCATTGCGGCACTTCCCCATGCAGTAACCCCAGGTTCACATATGTGAGCTACTGTATTTTTGGGGTCTGTTGCTGAAAAAGGCGACAATAAATATTTTATTAAAATTTTAATTATAAAATAAAATCATATACCTTCCATAAGTACGACAAGTCAGCGTACTTCTTGAGCAGCACCTCTCGTGTCTGCTGGAGGTCCTCCAGTACTCCAAGTACGCGGGCCAGGCATTGTCCATTCTCGATCGTATTCCGTTGACACACCATGGTGCACGCCGTGATATTCCGCACAATCTCATGGTGTGTGGAACAACCTCCACACACCCCACATACCCTCTGAAAAAAATAAGTTATAAAAAGAATATTTTTCCAATTTAAAATACTAAACAGTTCACTACAATAAGCAGAATGAAGAGCAAAAACCAGGGCTGCCCTCTTCCTCATCGTCCGAATACACGCCCTCGCTATTGGAGTCGTGTTCCGAATAGGATTCTTCGCCCTCATACTCAGGGATGGGTGCGAAGTTATACAAATATCTGGGAATTAGATTCATCCTTTTCTCTCGTTTCTGAATTAATAATATTAAGGATTGTTAGAAATAAATCACGGAATACGGAACATGCTCAAAGGGAGACCTAACAGAGTGAATAAAACTAGTAGGCCTCACAGTAGAACGAAGACAGCAAATACTCCTTATGCTCTATGACCTCTTCTTATATAGCAGCTTATTAAGCACATCCACATAACAGAAACAATCATTTATCTCAAGTATTTGCACAGGGATTATCCACGTGAACAGTCCCCCTCGAATGCACTTCCCAAAACTACAGTGTTTTAAGGTCTCCCCAATGGCATGCCGCGATTCTAAGTAAACAAATATCTTAAGCATATATATTACATCCACCAATGGGTATCACTGAAATAAAATATATAAAAACCATTCCAACACTAGTTTGAACCAAAGAAAACAAAAACATGGCGCAATCTCTGAAATTTCATGATTTTCCCTATCTGCATAATCAGTAAGGCAAGGCAATTCATATACAATACTATTTTCCCAATATACTTCTAATTACAACCTAAATAATAATTAAAATCAGAAGGAACCACCTTACCATAACTAACTCACATTAATATCCTTTCCTTCCTCATGGCGCAATGCTAAGTATCGTCAGGTACCGCCTATCCTTGCGTCTGACCAAACATTCTTTCTACAATGTTTATTTATCGCACACATGTTGTACTATGCATCTCATCGGTATTATGTAGCTTCACGCTTTACGAGATTGCCCGTGCCATACCGGAAGCACGATCTAAGCTCGAGGACGAGCTTCCTGTGAGGAATGGAGTGGGTTCGAGACAGCCGGGTCGACTTACACTACTCCGCAGCAGTGGATCATCGCCCTAGCCCTATGGCCTCCTCGTCTTGACCCGTTCCCCCCTATTCTATTTATAATGTTGTATTAGTAATAAATATATATAGGCAAGAATACTGTATCACAGAAGAACACCCGTTCCCGCTACACCCTCAGATGTAGGAGTCACGAACATATAATCCGATATCTTTATACAGTCCAAAATAGATCATAAATGCAGTATAACAAAATAAGAGCCTTCAATGGAATGAACAAAATAAGAGCCTTCATTGGAATGAACAAAGTAAGAGCCTTCAATGGGATGGAAAATACAAAGAGCACAGACAAAGGATTAACTAGGCAGACATACACGCAGAAGGAGATCACTCCGATGGAATATGGTAGTCGTGACCAGGGCTTCGCCCCCATGGCGGGAGTGGGACCGTAGATGCCGCCCGTGAAATTCCTTGGTGTCATTTGAAAACATTATCATCTGACCGCTAGTATAACGCGGCTTACAGATGAAAGAGCGGACCGCGCCAACGGCAGGACCTATGTTTCCTACTTTATTGCACTAATGATACCGCCAGGACATGCCTGTGGTCTCATCTCAATAGATACTCATATAAATTCATGCCTAAGGTTAATATGTTGAACTAGCATGTTATCAGACCAACATGTAGAACACGTATGGGCTCAGTAAGATACCGCCCGCAGGGGACAGGACATGATCGGAATGAGCGGTGCTTCAAGCAATAGCACTTGTTCGGGCTTCAGCAAAACCTAGACGCCGAGAATAGATGGGCCAAGTTTAAGAAGGCGTCAACAAATCAGAAAAAGGAGACTAATCTGCTGTGGGCGGAGCGCCCTCAAAATGGGTAGTCCTGTCTGCATGGATTCATACCATGGTTCCAACAAAAGTTGTGAAGGTCACACAAAAACTGCTGTAGTGAACAATGTCTGAGGCGTGCTATGCATGCGGAATTTTAGCAAAGCTCGACCACATATGGGCGGAGCGTGCTCCTCGTGTCTTCGGTTAAAGGGAATAGCATATAGCTGTATTTTGGTAGTTGATTGCACACCGCCAGTACTCATGAAACCAAATAATAAGTGGAAACATATGAGAGACAAATGGAAGGCTAAGTGCCTGACACTGAAAATCGTAGCTTACATTTCACTAGAAGATGATCGCAACATACCATTAAGCATCATTGGCATGAGCACTAGGCCGTTCCCCACACAACCGATCAATGTGGCGATGGGGTGATCTGGTAAGATTAGAATGGAGTTCCTGGGATGAAAGCCGTAGAACCGATCATATCGCTGAATTGGGTTGATTTTAATTGCGAGAGAATATCGTATTCACCGGACCTTCACCGTCCATTCCATGAGACCACCATAGAGAAGATAACCCCTCCACGGTTTTCCTACGGACTCTCAGAGCGTCTCCCGGAGGAAGTGGCACCGCAATGTAACCTTTCACTAGCCCAAGCATAAAGTATAAAACTGTCTTTGAACTCTCCTCACACATGCTAGGCTGAGCATACCCTTTTATCTTGTTTTCGTAACTTGCTGTAATAATATTCCCTAGACAGTTGTAATGAATAACCCACATCGCGCACCCAGCTTACGCGCTCTACTGTTAGTATAAAGGTGCGCAGAGCAAGTGATGTACCAGGTCCTGCGCGGAAGACCTACGTAGGCAAATGACAAAAATTGATCACTACAACCATATTTATTGTTGTCGTGCTAAATTTGTTTACTTTTTGATCATCTTTGTTGATTTTAGTTCCGTTTCTCATTGAATTTGGTATGATTCTGTTCGTAATAGCTATCTTTGCCGTTTGAGCTGAGTAAGTGGATGGCTCGTGTCGCAGGCTTATTTAAATTGGGCCTTTTCAGGGAGCTAGCTTCTAGTTGCTGCAATGGGAGTTGACATCGAAACTATCAAGGCCGGAGATGGTATGTTTTGTTGCTAAGGCTTTGCTGTCAACTGATGTCGGTTTAGATGGTACTGCAGTATAATTCTGAAATTATTCAAGCAATACTTTTCACTGGATTTGCTCGGTTTTATCTTTTCATTGAGCAATTTTTGGTTATATTCCGTGGCTCGGTCTCAAATTTCTTTGCTTAATTCTAAAACATCCCACTTCACAAGAGATAGTGGTGACACGACAGTGATAGTTGTTTGGATATCTGAAGAATTTCTAGCTGTGGTACTGTGGTGCTGCCTATTTCAAAGCTTCATGAATGCCTATCTGTAGAATTTTACGACGACCGAGGTTCATTGATGAAGCTTTAGCTGTTTTTTGTCTCAGCGCGCACTTACAATCTCACATTTTCTGCGGATTTTCGGGGTGGCAGTATTATTCATGGAGCAAGCGTTATCGCTTAGTAGATGAAATTCAGTGTATGCGTGGGTGACTTGAAAATTAAGTTCAAAAAGGTTACAGATATCGGGCAATGCGGCATCAGATACCCTTCTCATTTTTGATTTTCGCTCATAAACGTTTATTTGTGAGCGAATGTAGGTTAATGCTTGATAGCACACTGGTATTCGTGAGTTGGAATTTGGAACAATTCCGCCCGACAGATCGGTTCCGAATAGTTTGAAATGATATAATCGATGGTTTGTACATCGGCTTATACTCGCAAGCTTTTGTGTGGGCGAAACCGCGGCGCATTCGAACGCCACTACTCTGGATGAGAAGATGAGAAAAGTCTACGTAGATAAACTCTAGAATGAAACTGCTTGACAACATATTTCTCATGCTGTTATTATCTTTATTCCCACTTACACTTTCTGCTATAGTTGTTAAGGTCTCCCAGCTCCAAAAACCTTCATCAATTTCCTTTTTTTAATCTGGTGATTTAATCTTTTATTGTATACATTTAGGTGCTACCTTCCCGAAAACGGGTCAAACCGTAACCTGCCATTATGTCCTTACCCTACAGAATGGAAAGAAGGTATCTTAACATTCAGTATTTTTTACAACCTGCTGCCAGTGACTTTACCAATACGTTGTTCAGGTGGACAGCTCGCGCGATCGTGGGTCCCCATTCAAATTCAAGATTGGAAAAGGCGAAGTTATCAAGGGATGGGATCAAGGAGTAGCTCAGGTTATCATACATTTCGTGGGTTATTTTCTTGTCCTGTAAATACTATGTAATAAGAATAATTCAGATGTCTGTTGGGCAGAGGGCCAAACTTACAATCTCTCCGGATCTTGGCTACGGATCGGGCGGAGTTCCCGGAGCAATCCCTCCAAATTCTACGCTTATCTTTGATGTGGAACTGATTAGCGCAAACTGACTGATTGAATAATTGGCTGTTTTTCTTAATATTGTTTCTTCAAAGCAAAGATCTTCATTCTACGAGCGATGATTTCATTTCGCAATTAAATGTGTTTAACTTGTTTAATAAATGAAGCGATTCTTCTATGTCGATGTATCGATAAGTTACGCCCAGAATAGAGTTCTGGCCGGATAAGACCAGCTCATTTCAGAAAAGTCAAAATTCTATAATGCTTCAAGAACTGAAGTGACTCGCTTTTGCGATCTACTCACTCAGAATACCCGTTACGAAGGGACCGAATTTGATCACGGTGGTTGTTTAATGCAAACACACATCAGTAATAAGAGTGTCCATGATGATTTTACTTTGTAAATGGCACGAAGAAACGCAGAATAATGGATGTGTACATGACATTAACAAAAATAGCATAAACGGAGTACCCCACGTCGATATGAACGTTTGCCTATTTGTTGACAAGTCATTCCATATGACAAAGAGTATGAGGAGAAATCTACTGATAACAAAACCAGGAATGGTTGGTCCGCCAGTACCAATCCACGATGTTGTGGTTGAGGCTGTAACCATCTACAAATCATTCTTAGTACTTAACGTATTGTAAACGATTATTACAAATACATTAAGTACTAAGAATCATCTGAAAAATTAAGCGCACTGGGTAGACCAAGTAACCCTGAATTGCAACAAAATCGTCCCCGTTTCGACAATTCCTTCAGAACTCCATTCCCCACTTCATCAATTTAGCACAAACCTAGCACGATAGATGGTTGCTATAACGGAGCACAGACAGGAGCTTTTGCTTATGCAACCGCCTACGACAGCACGTATTCGTCCCTAAAATGAACCAGGATGGTTCCATCTATCAATAAAGCTTCGCTTTTTCTGTCTAGCATCAACGTTGCTACCACCCTATCAAGCACCTTATTCCACAAGCATCTACCAACCATCTTTTCTACGCGACGAAGCTCAATTGGTGAAAATATGAGTAGCATTCGTTAGAGATGAGAAGCCTCAACGACGGAAGGCGATCATTTTGTTACAGTGTGGTAGACTTGAACTTAGGCATGAAAAGAGCAAAATAAACGTTTTGCTTTTTGATTCCATGTATATCCTAATATTTGGTAAGATCGTTTATCCATACCACTCGACACAAAATATCAAATAGTTGAATTTTTGAAGATCTAGGGTAGGTGTCAAACTGTAACTTGAGCAAAAGAATCACATTGCAGCAAAACTGATTTGAGGACTGAATCATGTCAA
Source organism: Haemonchus placei (assembly GCA_900617895.1). Taxonomy (NCBI): domain Eukaryota; kingdom Metazoa; phylum Nematoda; class Chromadorea; order Rhabditida; family Trichostrongylidae; genus Haemonchus; species Haemonchus placei. Next base: position 15,862 of record UZAF01017626.1, read on the forward strand.
CAGGATAAACTCAAATGATTATGAATACAATCTAAGGAAAGAAAGTGAAAGCGACCCGTATTCTACAATACAGTATACAAGAAAATAAATTAATTAAAAAGAAAAAAAATCACACAGAACATGTGAAAGAAAGATGTTGAATTGACAAAATGAAAAAGAGTACAGTGTTAATCGGGTTGAACACTGTGAAGGTTCCGGACCATCCTTCCTATATGTTTACATGCTGAGAGATTCGGACGTATTGAGGACACCTCTAAAGGCTGCACAGCATCGAGCCGAACGTGGGCGTGAGAGTGCTGAAAAGCAGTTTTCCACTCCAGTCACATCCACAGAAAGGCAAGCAGGAGAACATTTTGCAACTAGCTGCAGAATCCGAAGATCATTATTTAGCACCTATGAAATCTAAACTAAAAGCCGAAATATGTTTCTTCTCATTGTGACTATTTCTCGGCTCTGATGAACCAATATTCATCCAAATGTTACAGCCAAAGTTTTTTATTCAGAAGTAATAATCACAGCTGATTTGATATGATAGCACATGTGCTTTTAGCGACCTACGGGTTTCATATCATGTCAACACAAATGAGGAAATTCGTCCATCATTTTTCATAAATCTGGTCAGTGTCAATAACAAGTGCAGGAGTTGGTCACTGCATGGTTGTTTTCTGAAAAATGGTTTACCTGAGAGAGTAGCTTCAACGATGATGTTCGGAGCTTGGCTTCCCTCTTGTCCCATAGATCTTGTATCAAAACTTTAATCTAAAATTAATGATGATCATAACAAAGAAAGCAAAACAGGATTCTGCTATAAATTTCCAAGCCGAAGTTGGGGCTTGACAACGGGCAAACTATCGAATGCACCGTCAAGTAAAACTAGAATTGATGCTTCACCTGGTCACCATCAACAATGTCTTCCTTGGCTATCCTAACAAGGATGTTAGAGATTTCGAAGATGAAAGGCGGAAGTCGTGAGAGGCCAACGGTTTCACCTTCAGTCGCAACGAGCCGTTTCAATTCATCGAGACAGAACCAATAGGGAGGCTGAAAAAAGATGAAACAGCATCATTCGATAGGTCGAAGAATCAGACTTCAGCAAAACAAATTCGCAGTTGTATACCGAAGGAAAGGTAATCGTATCGAGGCTATCTGCTAAATAACACAACGAAAACGAAAAAATGCAAAACTCCACAATGCAAAGAACGGAAAAGTACATGGTATGGGGGAGAAACGACGAATCACATTTCTTTCTCATAATTTGACCGCTACAGGTCCTTGCTAGTACTTTCACTTGTGCCGGACACCCTCACAATATCGAAAACCAGAGAGATAAGAGGTCGTGGTAGCAAAAACTGTCCCAAACAAAACATTCGCTCCCTGTATGTCAACAATATAGTGAGAGTGGTTTTCACCACATCAACTACAAGCGCCGATGATGTCGTTTCTGACCTTTTCCAGAATCATTATTACATGAGGAAATTCATTCTGCTCTTTTGTCTCAAACGTTGCACACTTATTCTATCCCACGCCAACTAAGCCGAATATGTAACCTATTCACCATCTTACAAGCATGCTTTCCAAACATATAGTTCCAAAAATCATTCATAGCATTCTGGTTTTTGGATGTCTCTAAATTATACAACTGTGGCTGTGCTCTCAGTTGCATAAATAGTCAACGCCGAATCTTCAGCAGATAGCACTACACGTACAGAAAAGGAAAAGTTTGGGCGGTCATGCAAAATTTTCTACGAGGAACTCGACTTGTCCTTACTATATAATCATAATGCGCTCGCGTCTGTCTGCGTGCCTGTGTGCCAAATTTGACGTTACCAGAAGAAGCATCTGGAGAAGTCGGGTGAAAAATGGTATGGGTGTGGTAAAAAGCATGATCAACGAGGCACGTGTGAGCTTAGCGAGCTGTGCCTTCCTGGGACACATGCTTAGGTGAGACATGCATCGAAATTGGGGATACCATGGTGAAACTTTGTATTTAGTTCCGTAACAAGACGCAAGGGAAAAATAGCAAAGGTGAGGGCCGAATATTGAATGAAGTGGATCCACTCGCATAGTGGGCGATGCTTTTACAAACCCATAGTTCCATTCAACGAGAGCATGGAGACTAGAGATAAATAGAAGTAATTAGCAAGGTCAAGTACGTGCTGGGCATGCCTAAACTTAGCAAAGCTTTGCCTACGATAGGCGGGATGTGCATACAAATGAAAAGTACTTGTTGAAAAAAGACTCTGCCCGAAAATGTTCTACAACTCGAATATGAACTGGTTAGAGACTATTGAAAGAATGTGGTCAAGTCCAAGAAGTGGGAAGGGTTTGCACATCTCGGCAGGGCTACAATCGAAAATACACAACTCTATTCAAAAACATTCTAAAATGCGTATGAAAACTTTCTTAGAAGATAAAAGAAGAAATAAGAAATTTGCTCAAGACCCCGGTTTGTAATAAATAAATTTTGAATCAAAAATTCGTACCTCTGAATAAAAACGTTTAAAAATCATGAGATTACTTACTATACGAAGTCATCAATGTTACTTGCGATAAGTAAAGAATTGTGTCCTCTCTCTATCGTGACCTTCACGAAACCCTATATCACCTTAGGAAGCAGCTGTAGAGGTTTGGTCAAGTTTGTTCGGGCGTGAATCAGACAAGAGAAAAAGAGCACATGTGAACTACGCAGAGTTCCATACAAAGAGGCGGGACTTGCACCGGAAAAGATGCTGCAAAGAGCAAAGTTCTTAACCCAGATCAACACAATTTACAAGTCTGTTTGATCCGTTATTTGTTGTGAGCCAAATGTTGTGAGAAAAATGAGTAGAAGTGAAATCGGGACAACCAATAAGAAAGAGGACGGAGGTACCCCCTCTCCTCCGCGGTGGGCGGAGATCCTCACAGCGGGTTGAACTTTCCACGTAAAACAATAGTTCGAATAAAACACAGTCTTCAAGCCAGATCTTCGAGGGGTAGAGTTTAGATCGAGGAGTTCGTAACTCTATTTTATGCGTTCTTTGCTGTGATGGACGCTTTAGTGCGCGTATTCTCAATGGTAACTTTTAAAACCTCCAATATAATTTTAAGATACAGATAAAATAAGACCGGACCATCGAGAAAACATGGAACACCCGCAAGCGCTCCTAACTGATTCACAGCTTTAGCTATCAGAGTGCAAGGTCTGATATGGACTGACCAGTGTTTGTGAGATTTTGATGCTGCAGGGATGAGACTGGTAGCATACAAATTCTTTTCGCCTGTGAAAGAGCTATCAACATAAAACAGAAAACGACTGGCATCCCACTGAATTGAAATCCAGTTGGAATTAGAATTTGTAACTAATTTGAATTAGAATCCAGAGAACGAAAATATGGACCGAAATGTGAAGAAAGTAACATCAGGAACCTGACAGATAAATCCCGAAACTATTCAGATTTCTCTTTGCTTTGTGTGTTTAATAACTATACAAATACTACGGTCAAAGACAATGCATGCATTTCGCTTCAATCTGTCCTACCCCGAAACACGTTAATGAAAATTGTGTTTGCAGTGTTTAAAAATATAATAAAAATGTGGCTTACTTGATAGGTACAGAAAAAAATTGAGAAGAGCTTGATCAGTATATTGGAGTCTGAACAAATCCCGATCTATCATCCAGATTTACCTCCAGGTCTGGGTCATATTTTTATTGGTAAAGAGTTGTGCCACATTTCTTAGGACTCCAGTAAAACAGTAGACTTCGATATGTACCCTTAACACGAAAGGAACTATCTAACCTCCAACCCTCAAGCTCTCACGCGTCTGCGCTGTTGATATCTAAGATGCCCTGCCGCTAAGCAATCTACGCGCCAGTAATTGAGACAAGAAGACAACTGACCACTATTTCACAATGTTGCTTTCTTCTTAGGTCGACTGCTAACCAAAGAGGGACTTGAACAGGAACTCCAGCTTCAAGTGGGCCGACATCACCACAAACCAAATGAAGAACTGGTTCATTCCTTCGAGGTATTATCTGGAAATTTAGCAATTATCTGCTTCCAGTAACGGAATACGAGAAGCAACTGCACGTACCACATTTCTTGGATATTAAAATTGACTAGAAAATATTTTTTGGCATGTTTTGATTGCTAGATTCATTTTATATCATTTCCAACACAAACAACCAGTGAACAGTGACCAACCAGACATTAGTAACGATCATTGGATGCACTACATCTTAGTGGTTAACGGGAAAACCTTGCCACTTTTAGAGCAAAAGTGCCGAAATTTGGCTACGCCATCCTTGATTCGCTTCAACGCCGGTGTTTTTAAATCGTATTTCCAAAGAGAAACGAATACATCAATTCAATAAGCGCATTAAGATTTTACTAGACCTCTTGAATTTTCTGATCTAATAGTATGCTGTATTGCACGTACGCAGTGTCATGTTCTTCATCGCCATTATTTCGCAGATCCTTACTACACTGTTTACCCGAATACCGAAAATTTCCAGAAAAAGCAAATGAACAAAGAACTCATTGCTACTAGCATAGTGTTCCCAGCCTCCGGCTCATATCGGGGACGATGAAGCGCGTCTAATGCGCAAGAAAAAAGCTTTACATGCTTGAAGGGCCGCAGAATCACCCTGACTTTAATATGGTAGGATCCTCTAAAAAGCTAGCACCGTAAAATACTTAATGCTATTGAAAGATCGAACTCCTCACAGCATGGTGCTTAAAAGAGGCTTGTTAACAAATTTGTTCGATTTGGTTTGACTCCCAACAAGTCGGTACTTCTGCTGACTTTTTATTGTGTCATGTTGCTTTCGCTACATACATTGCATATTATTTTGCATGTATTTTCTAAACAAACGAAATCTCCTGATTCAAAGCGAAGTAGTGATAGAACAAACCCATTTTTCATCTTGCTCTGCACTGCTCACGAAATGAGAAGTAGAAAATCCCAGAGCAATGACTCTCTTTATAGCCTTGAGTTCCCCCAAAGATTTTCAGTATGAATTAATTCACAAAACTTATTCGGGAACAGGCGTATATGGAAACTGGTAAGAGTTTCCATCTGTATTACAATTGAAGAAATACTTATTAGATGTTATTCAAACAGAAGTATAATGTAGAAAAAGGCCTTCCCGTAATATGTCGATGTAAGCGCAGGGGGAAATGACATTGTAGAAATTTTAGTGTTAGTACTTTTAGCGGTACACAACAAAGAAAACAAAGCTAGGAATGAATTCGTGTGAGGGCAACCGTGTGCTACAACCTTCTGTGACCAGTATGTCTAACCGACTGCAGTGGCTTTTTTAAACTTCAATATATGCTCAGCATCTTCAGTCCTTAATCAGATGCCATCAACACTTTGCCGGGAGATTAAAATTACCCTAATAACTTGTGTTTCAAAGAAGTAGAGGGCNTCTTACTCTGTACCCCTTTATCGTAGCCCTGCTTATGTTCTATAAGCACCCCTGGTCAGATGGGCTAAAGGGTCTTATAGAGCACCTGCAATATTATCATTATACTAGCTATTAACCAAATGGATTCCTGAGTTTGTTAGCGAGCACTTCTTCCGACGGTTGCTTTTGAAATTTACGATGCGTCAAATGCGATAAGCATTCTTCACCCTGCTCCCTCACCATTGCTGCCAGCCATAGCCTAGTGTGCAACGATTGAACTGCAGCACCAGGTCATGATTACACGCGTTTCTGAGTAAGCTCCGCCTTCCAGTTACGTTCTTCCGATTATGGACAATAAAGTCGGGTCGAAAATTGAACACCACTACAAACTACCAACCACCCGAGACCGCATAGTCGATCAATGATCTATCACGCTTGACATCAATGTGATAGCGACTAATGAAGCGATTAACATACGAGCGAAACCGGAAGCTCAGCTGGAGCGCATTCAGCACGTTCAGCCCTGAAGTGAAGTATAAACTCAGTGCACACGTTGTATCGATTGCCGCATGCGATGCTGTTGCGATGCAGCAACGGTAGCAGTGTATGGCGTCACACAGAACGAACATCGCAACCTACACAGTTAGGAAGGTAACACCTTTTTCATCACCTTTGTCCATGCAACTATCCCATCAGTACATCGCTTAGTAGTAGAAGATGTAACCAAACAGATAATATTACTTAAAATGGTTTTAATAGCCTAATTTTGATAGCAGCTAGATTCCTATAGCTGCTTCCATAAAAAGACCATTAGTTCATTTTTTGGACCCAGATGCACCCAGATGATTAACCGAAACGAAAATTTTTATGAATTAAACTCGGTTTTTACAACGACCTCACGATGGAATAAAAGGCGATGGACGCAGAATTTCACGAACAAGTATTTTTTCACAATATAACCATACCTGAATACTCATACCCCAGCTCGTCACGTATACGACGCAGCGGAAAAGACCGTGGGCATGGACACCGCACCTTCACTATGTGCTCGAATTAGGGCATAGAACTGGATTTGTGCAAGAAGTTAGCAACGGTCTTGAATTACTGAGTTTTTGCTTAAGCGACAGGTCGTGCATGCGCTTGGCGTACTTGAAGGAGAGGAGATAAGGCTAACAAGGATGTGCAGCAGAAGTGACATAGAGTATTAAACCGAAGTCATCTACGTACCTGAATCATCTCGTCCTCCGCCAGAAATTCACAGTGCTCCGGATCCATGGTTACAACTGTGCGTTGGAAACAAGGGCGATGTTTGAATAGTCTGAGGTTGCCGCCGATACTTAAGAGCGGTCCGCAAGAACACGTTAATTAAACTGCCGCTACGCCAATTTGCAGAGCTCGGTACAGTTGAGGGGCTACAGTAACTGGAAAAGGGAGTTTGGAAGTCTTCTGGGAAACAGAACGAAGTTGGTGTAATGAAATCGAGGTATAGGCGTTCCTCATGATGTGAGAAGCTTAATTAGTTGGATGTGGGGGAAAGAATGAGCATAAGTACACATGTCGAATGCTAACTCGGTACTGATCAACAAGGTTACCGTGAAAGGCTGTTGAGCAGGTTGTTGCTGTCTAATGGTCTAAAATAGGTACGGTTTTCATAGCGCTTCGAGGTCTGAGTTCACAAGGTGAGGGAGGTTCATCATGTGTCGGATATAAAGCCCCACTGTCCAGTCAGTTGAAATCCTCAGGGAACCGAGGTAGGGAGCGTCTGGGGTTATCACCCATGTGTCTAGTCAAGCAGAAGTCGAGGAAGATCACGTAAGACCTCTTCCAGCTCAGTCAGCTTGCTCTGTAGGTGCCCTAAAGGAAATAAGGATTGTCACAATGACTTGTCACGTTATTTCACCCCCTGGCGATGCCGTGGACTTGAAGGGTGTTCTATGACAATGTATGTCTTGAGCATTATCAAATATTTTCCGAAAAACAATGAGGCATATACCGTGCGAACTCAACCCCATTTAGCCACGGGCGTGCCGAGCTCACGACGGCAAAAACAGCGCTTCTGAAGGCCAGCCTCTCCTCGCAACTTCTCCTTTCTTGTTGAGCCGAATCGCAAAGAATCCTCATTCAGATCATCTTTTCAGCCATTCGTCTCTACATCCACACGTCCTAATGTTCAGTGCAGAGTTATTTCCGACCTTTAGACTTGTGAGTAGTAAAGTGCCCAGTTTCGCAGCCTCCTTGTCACCACCCAAAAGACCGGCGCGGGGCGCACCCACACTAGCGAGGCGGCGGTAGATGCTGTCCCCATTACCTGTGTTAATATTTTGGCATAGTATTTTTCCCATGTGATGTTAAAGTCTTTCATTCGTGCCTGGTAGGGGAAATCATACAATAGAGAAGCTTATATTTGAACTGTATGAATTCTCGGCCACAGTGTTGCAGTTAAGATGATTTTTAGACCAATGGGAATAGTTTTTCTCTAAAGTTGGAAAATATGGCTAAAGTGGGTGTTTTAATTCCATGCAAACAGTTGCCGTTTTAGTTCACCCACATTCTCTTTTCACCCACGATATCGTTTTGCTAGGAATACCAATCCGTTGATTTTGTAGTGTTCCCATGCCATTTATCATCTGACTCCAGATGTCAGATGCCCTTATAAGGTTGTCTTCTATCAAGCTGATGGGCCGTCCTTTGATCGCAGTTTAACAATTCTTCTGAATTACAGCCTGATGATAATTGTAGAGGGCCAATGAAGCTTCTTCTGATCGTTATTTTGGAACCAGTTGGTTCGAAGCCTTACCCCACTCACGAGTACGTACTCGCAGAAATTTTTCGGGGCATCAGGCCATTTGCGGGTTATCGCTTAGATATATCCGTTTTTTACTTACCAATACCTTGAATGTCAGTTCCAGGTGAAAATGATTTTCGAAGAGAATTGCAGGCACCCTTGGGGGCATCAGATTACGCGGTTTCGGTGACCTCCCCAATTAACCCTATTTTTCGCCCATGGATGGATTTCGTACCATCAATTCAGTGATAACTAGATAGCCCGGGTATGATCTGATGAGTTTTTTTTACCCAATCGGCAGCTTAAAGTTCACCCAATCTCCCAGATCGCACAAGCTCTCCCGAGTGCTTGTGCGATCTGGGAGGTTTCTGGTTAAATATTTTATCATACTTGCTTTATTGAAAAATATAAGCCCGGTACTAGAGCTGACTCATTAATTAGCTATCATCTGGGTAATGCAGTCGTTAGCTATCATATGGGCTACGAAATCATCACCCGGATAAAATCGGCGGTTACTTCGGAGCTATGCGAAGCGGTCTGCACACACTCAGAAGTTTTTTCTTCAGCATCCTTGTTCTACCCACATTAATGTGTGGCGTTGCATTGATCATGGTCGTTAATCCCATATCTCTACTTATATTCTGATTCGGATATGTTTAATCAGTCCCAAAGCTCGCAAAGCTTCCCCAAGAATTGATAAAGTATTCCGGGATCTAGCTCGGATCTCATTTTGTGCCGGTCACCAAACGGCTCTCGTTCTTCCACTCTTTTCTCCTCCATTTCTCCATCCCAACTTCTGGTATGGTTGTGTTCATATAAGGGGACGGCCAATCTGATGATTTTCTTCTTCCTTTAATGCACTCGTTTGTAAGAACAACGAAGAGTTGACGCTCGTGTCATACCGAGTCACCCGTCCTGCGGCTTCTTACCCCGTAGAGGAATGACGATCATTATGCACAGTCCCTGATTACCTTCGTTCGAATAGACCGTGGAGAGCCATACCCACATGCCCAACTGTAGACCGAGTGAATTATAAAAGCGCACTGTGGGCACCAGCAGTGGTTTTCGTGGTAGTAGTATTTTTCTCTATTAATGAATTTACGGAATCGTTTGTTTGATTTCTCAAGAGTTGCTTCATTTTTCCCAAAGCCCCCTGAGTTCATTGCGTCCGGGATAATGAGTTTTTCTTCGTCATTTGGTTCAATGGCAGAGTAGTCGAATGAATGGGTAATGTTTTACAACTGGTCTTTTGTCATTACTGGTCTAACTATTCATTTCGCTTACCAGTAAGGTCACATCGAAAAAATAGTATGGCAGTTTTTCCGTTTGTATATTTTCTTTGAGGCAGAGCTCGACGATTTCAGGCAGATTCAAGATTGAGGGGCATCCAATCCATTTTTTCTTTCGGCGTCCGCTCCTTCGTTGTTAGTAGTTAAGAATAACTATCCAAACCTACCATAAGTTATTGTACCTTGCTTCAATATGGGTATGTCGCATAGAGTCCAAGAACTTCTAAACACTGCCCTTTGTGAGAAAATCACTATTGGAGTCAACAAAATACAGTCTATTTTTGATGTACATATCACTGCGGTTTCGTGTTTGCTCGTATTTTCATATTTGAGTCAGCTAAAAACCGCTTTCCAGTTTGATGATGTTTGAAAATGTTTCATGTTTTCTTCTTTTTTTTTGTACTTTTGCAGATCGATGAAGTAATCATGCTAGACCAAAAAGGTCTCACTTGTATCATTGAGTTTGCTCTTTTCTTGAACTCTTCACGAGGTTTTTAAATATGCTTTATAAGGCTGACGTTTCGGCGGAATCGCCTTCTTCANAGCCTGAAAGGATCATAACAATTTGTGACTATGGTCTCACTTGTATCTCATTTTCATGTTCTCGGCAAGGCCATGCTATCTTAAATCATTTGTTCGAACTGATTAACTATGATGATCTTCAATCTTATCAGTGAACAGTGTTCGGTAGGATGCTTATTATAAATCAAAGTAAATCAGTACTGTTCGAATCAAAGTTATCGCTGAAGTAGGCCCATACTTCTCTGTCTTCATATCGCCGCTGCACGACGCTCGCGCAGCCGCTCTTAGTTATTGGTGCTACCACGTCATTGAGTTCCTGCAATAGCCCTTTTTTATCACAAATATCATTCACAAGACCTCTAAGTTCAAATGCAACAATTAATTTCATGATGAACGTCAACTTTCTCATGGACCTTTATCAAAACTCGTACTATGAACAAATTGGCGACATGAAATTTAGTATACCTTACTATCGAGGCTCAGCAATTATTACCAACAGCGGATTACTTTTGTGTCAGTGGGAACATTCAACTTATTGAAATGGATTTCTACGCTTGCTCTGATAGTACCTATCATTTCTGTAATTCCTAAAGTGTAGAATAGAAGTCTGACGTTATTAATCTGAACTGACTGTTTTCCTGTCGTTGTCGCAAATGAGAGCATGTCTGAACCCCTTGTTGGATGAAGTCATACTTCGCCTCTAGTTCCAACTTAAACATTCATGTACTATATATAGAATCCCTTTTAGTACCTTCGTATTAGGCCCATTCAGATTTGTCTATATTCTCCCAGTTGACCAATGGATACGACTTACGCACGCAATCCCTCAAGAGTACCACAGCCTTAGCTCAAGGGCTGTCTATTTCGCGCAGCGGTCAGCAGTAACAGCCCAACAAAATGCGGCTATTTGTTCACTCTTGTATTCACGGACCTTGAAAAACAGGAGCACACTTTCTCATAAGGGCTCATCTCGGGGTCCAGTACGGCAATCGCAGGCAGAGGACTTCGCAGCTGTGTGAAGCATGTTTGATTTTACGGTTGCCCTTGTTAGACTGACACCAGTATCGTGGGTTCTACTTCCTACCTGTTATATCTATGGGGCAGCGGAAGGAATCAAAGATTTATGTAGAGTACGAATCGTTCACGTAAATGATAAGAATGCAAAAACTTTGACCCTTTATCTAATCCAACCGAGGAGTCACCATTGAGAGTCATGCCTACTACACCAAAAACGCGAAAGCGAAAACCTAACGATTAGTTTGAAAAAGAAATGTGCAATCAACACGTACCTCTTTTCTTTACTCACCTACCCTTCCGATTTGGACTTTGGATGATCACAGCTATTGACGTCATTTGCTTTCTATTCAGATGGGCTTCAATGCCTGTAACAAAGCTGCTATTAATTTGGTCATATCCCTAACAATGTGACTCAATATTGTCATAAAACGTTGCAGTGGAACAGAAGAAAAAAGTAGATTCACAGATCGGCTTCGTGGTACGAGTCGTAGTTGTGTATACAAAGACATACATTCCGACATAGCGTCAAATATACATATACATGCATAAGCATATTGTATATATGCATGTATATATATATGTATGATGTAATCATCGAATGTACGTGTGTAATCATCGATTTCCTCGAGTGGGCGCCATTGACGAATGAAGACTTCAATGGCGCCCGCTCGATGAAATCGATGATCAAAGGGACGATAGGTGACAAGCGATATGTATACATCCTTGAACATACATATATATGGATATAACGCTAAGCCGGGAGTAGTGATATCCGCTCATACCACCAATTGTGAATCCTCTTCTGGTGACGGATTCACGATCACGAAAATGTTGCTGAGTAACTGGATACTCTTGGAATATTGCGTTCGTGACCTAAAACGGTGATGTAGCGTGGGATTGAACCCAGTCCATCCTGCAACAATCGCTCCCATCCTATCGGAAATGGGATTTAAAAGGCATTTACGTTCTATCTTTAAGTCCTCTTCGAAAACCCATGATTTCGCCACCTAATCCTGCAATACAAAGGGATAATATGATGAACAAACAGCAGGTGCCTATCTACGGGGTTACAACTATGCTTATCAAACGCACTTCTATTGTAAGGTGCACGCTCGACATCAAAAGTTGACAGTCTTGAAAGTTTTAGTTCGTTTTAGCACAAATTCGAACGAAGGCTTTGTTACGTTTCCATGTAAGGAAATGAATGATTGTTTTGGCCTAGATTCAACTACGGATAAAAAAATTTCCAAGTTAGGCACTGAGCTTTTAACTCAGAGGTCGAAATGGAGGAGTTCTGTTGGTTGTGTCGAAGCCCAGTGAAGGCTTTCATAACTTTGGATAGGCAAACATTGTCACGTAACCTGAGAAAAGCTTTTTCCATGCTTTTTGTTCCTATTGCCTGAAGTGGACACTTTTGTAAAGTTCTCTTAATTTCGTGACTGATACAGCAGTTTTCAGGAAGGTCGTGAAGCCTAGTACATTACATTTGTAATGAATAGACTACCTTACACTTTACATATCTTGAGCTTGACACATGAAAGACTGCAGTTCTGCCATCTGAACCGCACTGACACCACACAGGGTCACTTTTATTATTGCGTCCAGCATTTTGAAGGGTTTGATGGCACGTTTTTGTAATATACAAATAAATACAGTGTAGTACAATAGAGTAAATATACAAAAAAACATGACTCTGCGAGAGTAAAATAAAGCAGAATGTGTGTTCACCTCAAGAAACTGCTAACATAATTGAGGAATCGTCCTGATCATTGCGCTCGTAATATAACTGTGAGGGACCATTCAGTACCTGATTTTTTCAGGATTTGGCATTGGTCGTGCTTTTAGCGAGGTGTGGCTGAATGTCTACCCATCATTCAGAGGACCTCAGTGTGCTATGTCCTCAGATTCCTACCTCTGTGGATGGTAAGCTGCTTCAAACGTCAAGATAGTCTGTTGATGACAACAAACCTTACACTTAGTTGAAAATGCAGTCATTAGTTGAAATGAAGCTCAGTTGAAAATGTGATTGAAAGAGAATTCCGAAAAGCTGATTAGTCGCAGTTCTCACTAAAGTTGTCATTATTTCTTAGGATCTAATAGTTAATCATTGTTTTAGGTACGACTGGTCTAATAAGGGCGCTGCAAAACGGGACAGAAGAGGTTAGACACCTGTTGAAGAACAGCTGCAATTTGATTCTGGAGTGCAGGTAGATTGCGGTCGTTCTAACAATCCTTCCCGTTCTGTTATATTTCCCTGACTGTCTGCTGCTCTGAGCCCTCAATAACAGGCAATCCTTTCAGAATTTGTAAAGCTGTGTTCCGGCATGCGATAAACTTCCATCATCATAAGTTGAAAGTTTGTCGTGCTTACCACCAGCCTCTAACTCCTACGTACGAGCAGGTCCTGGCTTTCCAAAAAGAAGTTGCTGCAGCGTATAACTATGACCGGCCATCAACCAGTAAGGAATTCCTCGTGCACAGGGAGGAAGATTTTCAAAGAGAAATACTGGAGGATGATGATGATTTCATCGATGTCTATGATGGTTTGGAAGAGTTCTGTGGTGAAATTGACAGTCTTGACAGTCCAGAACCCGGCGAATATACTGAGGAACCCGGAGAATATATTGATGAACAAGATGACATCAGTATTTTTGATGACGGCATGTCCGACTCGATAGAAGAAGGCGAATATATCGAAGATTCTTCCATAAGCAACTGTACCGCCTCGCCATCATCAACCACGGTTAGTTTGTTAGCTGTTATCACTTTTTTCCTTCCATTAGATACAAATACACTGGAGTGGTGGACTGAGGGGATAGAAATGCCAGTTATTCAAGGAAACAATATTCGGTTTGGAGATAAGGGCTCGCAAAAAGAAAAAACCTATGTAGATGTCTTCTCAACTGATTCGGACAAGTTATGATGTTTCGTTTCAAGACAGAGTGCCCTCTAAAGTCTTATTTATTATGCAATACGTTGTTCTTGCCATTGTTTCCTGAGCGGAGAACAAAATTATTGAAATCGTTAACAATTTTTATTGCAAATTTCTGCGATATGTGAACGATGAGCCTTTACTGCATATTAGCCCGATGACAAATAACTTTCTACGCACTCCAATTTGGCTCCTCATTCTCCTAAACATTGCCTACGCGCCTATCCTCATGTTATTTATGTGAGTAAGTGAGAGTTAAGTAACCAATTTCGTGTAAGATCATCACCTCTCGTTCGCTTCCTAGACATCCATCCTGGGAACGAGTACAGTTGCTGAATTAGCGCGGAGCAGAACCAAGCTTTTTCCTTTCCACGAAGTCATTCCCGTTTGTCCACTCCTGTCTAAGCAACTGACCTCGAAAAATCGATTTTCTGAAATGTTCTTCGGTACTTTTCCTAACGAGATATTCATACATTTCAGCATGATTGAATATTTAACTGAAATAGCAATAGAAACTAGGGACCCATGCGTTGAAGCATAGCATGCTAGTTAAGCGCCTAACTGCACAGCGGTCAGGCTTTTCGCAATTCATTGTGCGCACTGGACATCGTTCGTTAAAAAAAGGTCGTCAATGATATTCTTTTGAGCCTTGCCACTTATTTCAGAGTATGGATCAAGCTGATGCTCCAGAGGTGGCAGCTCCAAATGAGAAGGACACTTCGGGTGAAGGTGAATTTTGTGTTTTTTTTCACTTGTGATAGGTTGCAGTGCTTTACTGCTCATAAGTTTATTGTTGTTCCGTAATACGAATGTGCCTGACCTCAGTAGAAATCCATCAATCTTAAAGCAACACGACTACTCGGATTGCGCTCGAAATCTCATCGCCCACTCAGTTGTATTTCCGTTGCTAGTAATCTCACACACACATGCCCTGGTTACCCGTAGTGCTTGTGTAAGTGGTTGTGAGTCAGGCGAAGAGTTCACGTCCAGCGGCTCAGCTACTCGAAGTCACCATATGAGATTCCGGCACTAGTCAACTCACATAGTCCGACATACCACTGGATTTCGACTAGTTTATTGTATGCTCTCACTAACCGCAATGAATTTTTTACACCGACAGAGCGAAGGTTTACAGCTGGATCCAGCATCTCAACATTCCCAACAAATTTACAGTAATCTGAAATGTCTTAATCCACGCAAACGCTTTATCCTCTCCATGTTCCAAAACTGTTATACTCGATGAAAAGTATGCTTATTTCAGAGAGCGATGCAATCTCTGTGCCGGAGAGCCCTCCTCCCGATTGCCATCTTAACTTTCCTATATTCAATGATCAACTTCTGGAGTCACCAACGGATTATGATTACTTCGGAAAAGGCGAAAAAGGACCAGCGGGCCCATTGCTTCTTCCAGTAGGTCAAATGGAATAACCAAAGTATTTTTTTCATTCTGACTCTAGTCGACATTACTCAGTGCTGTTATCAATCCGACTGCAAAACTTAGGCGCAGTTTTAGTTAAGTTGGACAAAGCAGCTGGAATTTCAGCAGCGTGAACGTTCCAGGAAATATCCTATTCAGCATCCCTTAACTGTCCAAATGTAAGCATAATGCAATCGAAGAACATTACTTCAAACTATTTTTCATTGAAATGCAAGGGGACTTGGGATTTAATTGAAAGTTTCACGTTACTTTGTACTTTGTTTCACGTTTCAAGTATAACATTTTTGGGTACATGTTTGTCAATGTTGTCTGAGTAAAAATGATATAAACACCTAAGTTTCACAGTCGGAGTAAGATATAGCAGAGAGCACCCATGTTTAACTGCTTGTTTGACACAGCCATAGGCCTGCTATTCCCGCATTATACGTGTACAGTCTGTGATTGAATCTTCTAAATATCAATGCTCCATTCATTATTAATGGCATAAGGCAACTTAAGGATCTATTTTGACAGGAGCTTGTTGTTAGGAGTAGGCAGTCTTTCTTGTTGAGATTTCATAGTTTTCACCATTGTACTTTCACCGTTGTGACTGCTTACTTTCATTGTAATAAGCGAATATTGTTCTAACATTTGTGGAGCAATTACTGGCATATTCGGAGATTCTTTCCCTATCTCAGATCATTGCAAGTGTCATTGCTTAGGTTCATACAAAATTATGACGGCTGTTTTTTCTAGTGTTGCCATTGCATTGTTTAGACCAGTAGGTTCCAGTGTACAGAGATCACTAATAAATATTGTTAGAAATGTGATATTTTGTTCAAGTTGCGAAAGTTAAGCGTCTTTTACCTCACAGTAAGATGCACTCACCCTACTTTGTATGAATCTATGCCCTCAGCCACTGTACCGCTTCTGATTGGCATCAATGCTTCCCTTCTTTCTGCATTTTCATCGAGGTTTGCTCGAAAAGGGCCAAACTTCAAACCTTTCACATTTCAACGACATGAAAAAGGAGCTCACCTAATTTCTCTCAGAGCAGGGTGACTGCTTAGTGTATTATTCTTAATTAGCAGCGGAAGCGGCTTAATTATCCAGAACAAAAAAGAATGAGAATCTACGTAGAAATTTCCTTGAGACAATCGTTCCACTGCAACACAGAGAACGATGCATTTGTTGTACCGACTGTGCTCTTCACGGAGCTCTTGGCGTAAAGTAGCAAGTTCTGCTTGTGTTGATAAAAAATATAAACCGCATCTACGGCATGAAATGAAACAGCAGCATTTCGTAAGTCCAGCAGCAGCAGATGTTGTTGCCGGAGTAATTATTACACATTAAAAACATACATATTTATAAACAAATTCTTCAATACTTCATTGTATAAGATATTATCACGTTCTTGTCATCGGATGGGCTCGTAATCGTACAGAAGCTGGCTGAGCACTGCTCGGTGAGTCAAGCAACGGAACTGAAAATTACAACCGAACAAACTGATGGAAAGGTGGCCCGTAGATATTGTTCTTCAACAAAATTTAAAAATGCGAGCATTGATAAAAAAGTGAAAACTTACCCGAAACAGCCTTTTGAGATGAGTCAGAGAGCAAAACAAGGGTTAAGGTCACATCAGCTGCATCACTCCATGCTTCTGAAGATGAGATCAGCACCTGCAAAAAAATCTGTAATAAACAAAGTGATCGACTACTGCTCACAAAATTCGGCAGTGCAAGGCAAACAAGGAAAATTGTGACAACTGGTTGAAAAATTACCAAAGACGATACGCGGTCTCCTTCCTTTGAAATGTCTGTAGCTAGAGGTCGGAAATAGTCGCGTGTGTTATTAGGGTAGTCTACCTGAAACCGTAACATTTTAAAAAGAAAAAAGCGGAGGAGTACAGCTCACAGGTCCCGGGGCGTTGATCAGTCCCGTCAGAGGAATGCACCCACGCATTGGACCGCGACTTCCATTCAGAGTAGCGGCGTAGTGAACGCATATGTGGTCTACACAATGACTTGCGGTGGCCAGCCGATGTACAAGCAGTGCTCTCACCCTCCCAGATAAATCAAGTACTAATCAACAGATCCCGGATACGTGGAAGACTTGGTTGCCATAGGCGATATCGACCCGGGAATCGAACCCGTGATCATTCGTATGAGATTGCGCCACTTGCCACTACACCGCTTCCGCCCAGCGTAGCAGNCAGAAAATTAAGCCATCATAATAGCCATATTAGTCCGTTAATGAGTGAAAGACCTGGGATAAAGTTGTAAAGCTAACATTTTTCAAGCGCAGAGGTTTCGCTTTACTCTGTTTTCACCAAATTCACTGCAAAAAGATCTTTTTTTAATGGAAGCTTCTATCATAGTTCCTGGCATTGCGACCCATTTCAGCTATCGCTTGTCGCGCTCCATAGAAGCAGAAGATCTCTGACCAAAGTACACGACTTTCTTCTATTGTCAACATTGAAGGAAACAGAAATCGTCTATGAACAGGAATTCGACAAAAACATGACGCAGGTGCACAGGAAGCGTGCTGCCCACAAATGGCGCATTTTATACATGCTGTCTCTCTACAACAGTCAGCAGGATGTATAGAAAGGACATTTTTCCCAAATCATGAGCCGCACATTTCACATTGAAATGAGAACCCAACGAACTTGAAGGTCCACAGATTGTTTGAAAAACTCATGCATTTTAACTGTTTTAATTGCCTTATTCCTTAGCAATGTCCAAAATTCAATAGGATACAATGGCCTCCATTCAAAGTTGCGCGGGTAGAAAAAATCTCCTGGTCAGTACAGTAGCAGATACTCGAAAGGTACAGAGATGCACTAGAAAGACACTACCATGTAGCAGGATCAATTTTCTGGGACCCAATGAATGTGATTATACCCTTCCAGAACTACAAAAAATGCCCACCACTCTACTTGTAGCCATTAGGGTCGTGCTGAAAGGGTATAATCACAAACAATCTTGTTGATTGAGAGTAGCCGTGTTTAGAGAATGCCAAAGTCAGCGATCTAGAAGGTCCTTCTACTGCAACAACGGCTTTGTGGCATGTTGCTGCGATACTAGAAACTAAAGGGCTTGAAGTAACTATTCATTCATATGGCAAATAATCACAAAATACCCTTACGCTCGACTTAGCATTTTCGCAAGACGCAAATAAAATGCTCAAAATGTTACCGTACCTGTACTCGCAGATTGCGCAAGTCATTTTCGGTGAGATTGTGAAGAGAGGCGACAAATTTCACTGCACATGGTAAACCAGCCACAAACCGTATCGGTTTCTCAATTGCTACGTCGCGGTTCGGTTCAGAAATCTGCAATATGGAGTTTACTTGAAACAGTCCTAGGTTAATGCGTATTCTATTACCAACGAATGATGCGAAAGACATCATTCTAAACATAAAAGTAATTTCACGAAACGCACAAAGTAATACATACCCGCGCCCATTTAGATCGAATTTTCCCTACATCGGGAAAGGAACTGGGGAGAAGTGGCGCGTGCGTAACCAGTAAATGACCAAAAGTACCGACGGAGAGTATCTTCTTGCTATCTGCCGTGCAACGTTCTAAAGGATCCAATATGGCAGTGATCAAAGATACAGCTTGTTCACAAGGCTCTCCATTTGCCGCCCAGCGCCTGAAATGATTTTTTTCAAAACTAAAATCAGGCTATATTATAGTGGTGTATATATACCTCTCCGCTTCTCTAATAACCGCACGGATGTCCATAACTATTTGAGCATAACGTTCAGGAGAAATGGTCATCTCTACAAGCAATTCCAGTAATGACAAAAACATTCCTGCCTCGATCAAGAAGGAGGCCATTTCCGGTGGCAACCCCGCAAACTGGTGCTCTGCGCAGCGTATTCGAACCAATTCCTGAACAGGACCATAAAGTTATTGAAGGATTAGTAAAAGATGAAGTTGACGTCATTCAATCCCGATTTTACGATGCGCCCCAACACTTGAGTTTCATTCGAGACTCCGGATCGTAGATGCGACTGAATGGGTGTTTGGCCCATACAATGACTTGCGGTGGTAAGCCGATATGAAGTCAGTGCCTTTATCCACCCAAACGAGTCAGATAGCCTTCAACACACCAGGAAGGATGGAAACCCCAGATCATCCTGTGATAGTGTACGTCGCTTGCCACTATATACCCCCGCCCATGAAAAAAATTATACTGGTTATTAAGTTGGTTACTTTACCAAGCGCCCATGGCGCCATTCCCTTAAAATATTGAGTGAAAATCTAACTTCGTTTAAAAAAAACCAAAAACTGATAATTGTAGACCGAATAGAAGTCGAGGCCAAGGTTCTTTTCTACTGGATAAAAACCATAAGCTCGTGTGTCTGTTAGCTTCTCTGCCTATATTAGGTATTACCTGAAGAATTATCACGAGAGGCTAGGTCAAGTTTGAGATGCATGGAGCCTAGGAAGATCAACAGAGCACATACGAGCTTAGCGGAACTGCACCCACGGGGAGCTGGATATACTTGAAAGGGTGGTCAGAAGGGCTAAACTGTTTATTTTGACTTTCGGAAACTCGGACATGGAAAAAGGGCAAAGGTTAGGAATGGGTCAGAAATACAGACGAAGGACGCCCAGTTGGAAGGAGCGTTTTCGAAGTTGGCGGTATATTCTATATGAATTCATTACTTGGTTCCAACAAAAAATCTGAGGCCAGGAAGAGGTGTATTAGTGAGCAGGGTGTTATGCATTCGTAAGCTCACCGAAGATTGGCTAATCGTGAGCGGAACACGCTTTCATATGGAAAGCTCTACTGATAGAATTTCATAACTGCACTCAAAAACGTTCTCGAATTCGAAAACGTGGTTGCAGGGTATTAAAGGAGGAGGGGTCGAATAATACTAAAAGGGGAGGGGGTGGCGCGTACCGAAGTGGGCGGAGTTGTGAACACCCACTCACAACTGTGCTTGAGAACATTCCAGAATCCTCAAAGGATAAAGATTATCCTCTGCATGCAGATGAACCCTGTCTAAGGAATGCGCATTTGACTTCCATTCAAAATCGCAGTGACGTATTGAATGCGTATGTGACCTAAAAATTAACTTCAATACGCCACTACGATTCCGAATGGGATGTACAAGTCAGGGCTTTCATCGAGTCTATTACTGACCGCTGTAGGATAGGAAGCTTGGTTGGCCTGGGCGAATGTTGATCGAGATACCACGAAGATTCATAACTTTGATCAAACACGTTCTGAGGCCCAGGTAAAAACTGGTTGGATGTTACTAGGACTGAAAGTTGCCAGATTTTGATTACGCACGGGATTCGCATCAAGGTGGGCGGTGCTGCGAAAAAGTCTATTCAAAATTGTCTTAAAATCCTTTATCTGACTCTTCACAAAGATGTAATGCAACATACTTGATGCACTATATTGGATGCATCTTTGGTATCTCCACCGCCGCGAAGTACAACTTGTGTGAGCGATTCCAGGGCAGAACATATCTCGCAAAGACTAGCAATGAAACGTGCAGCACCGGCTAGCGGCTCGTTAAAGGCACTAATGGCATTCGCTTCTCTGAAAGTTGGGCATACATTATATGATTTTAAGAAACAAGGAAAGCGTTATTTGAAGCTGCACGAGTACTTACTCGACAATAAACCGCCGAAGAGCATTTCTGTCAGCTAATGTAGGTTCTCGAGTCACTTCCTGTAACCTTTCGTACGCATTCACCAAAATATCGGATGTACTGTCTGCAAGTTCTTCAGGAGGGGATGATGACGCCAAGGAACTTGCGCTGGGTTTCTCCAAAACCTTTGAAGCAATTGTTTATGTTATGAACGACAGAATAAGAAACTTTGCCTCCGACCGATTCACTATATCCTACCTTTATAGGTGCTACTAGATCGGAAGCAGCTGCACGAAGAAACCGGTAATGCCTTAGAACGCACTCGGGCAAAAGAGAAACAATAGGCTCATAATTGGCAGCCGCGTTCAGTACCAGTATGAGTTTGGCGATATCTGTAAACGAATGAGCTCAAGGAAGAACATTCCGTAATGGCGTGAGAATCAAGAGGAAGCGTGGATGTTCAGACCTCATAGTCCAACTACGGCGCAAAATTCGATCAGAACAACGTTTTTTTTCACTTCGTAGAATGAACTTACAGAAGACGTCATCTATTTGTTGTTCTCTGGTGTCATATACAAGGTGGAGGCCTAGAAGTTCCCGAACCATTCCATGAACGAAAACAGCATGATGAGCGCCAACTTCGCTCAAACACCTATGGCAGCGATACAAAAGAAGTAGTGGATATGGCGAAAAGGAGGGGCACCTGTATATTTGATTTTTGTCAGAAGGAAATCGGTGCAAGCAATTCAGCAAAGCTCGCGAGCAAATTCTCATGCATTCAGCATCGGCGAATTCAGCCTTTGCCAGAAGATCTCGTAATGCTTGCCGGGAATCCACGATCGCATCCTGAAATCCAGCATTAAGACAGATAAAAGCGTTCATTAAAAATCTAAAATCATGAGTAAACCGTACATCTGTACAGAGATTGTTATGCTGCTATGTAGGTTTAATTTGAGAGCGTTTGAGCACCGCTACTTCACAGAAGCCAAGCCAATAATTCAAGTCTTCAAGAAAAATTGTTTTTTGTGTGGATACTATTTTTTCGATTTGCTAGCGGTTGGATTTGATCTAGCCATACGCAGTTATCGAAATACAGAGGGGATCAACCATGAACACAGGATAAGCAATGGCTGGAGAAGCTTCCTACCACTACTGTTCTCAGATTCTACCAGATTCAGCTAAAAAGCAACTCGATCAAGAAAAGCTAAGAAATATTTTTAGTGTTCTGCTGCTTGTCATTAACAATAGATATAATTTGAAACCAGGTGAACTGATTGAGCTCATTCATAATGACTTTTAACGGAAGTGATCTCGCAATTCTGTCCACTACCTGGATCAGTATCAAAGATGCGAATCTAGTGAGTAGTAAGGCCTCTAGAAACCTTCAGTCAGTTGAAAAACACATATACATACAAGCATGTATGCCACATAGCAAGGAAATTATAATAGCTGCACACAGTCATAACGAGATACGGATGAAGAATGGCTTTCCCAACTTGTAAAACTCATACTCACATCAAGACATTTCAGCACAGTCTCGAGCTGTTCCTTCTGCAACTCCCCGTGTACAATTAGCGGGGTCAGGGCTGCGATTGCATCCAAACGCACCTAAGAAGTTCGTGTTACTCCCTGTGTTACACAATGACAGCAATAATGACTAAACAATTTACTTCGACAATTTCGTCGTTGAACATATCGGCGAGATGATCCAGCGCAGTCGTAGCAAAGGAAGGTCGAGTTGAAGCTAGTTTGCCAAGGGAAAATACGGCAGCCCGTCGTACAGCTAAAAATTAGTAAATCAATTCTCGGGCGATTGTATTCATTGTCACTGCCGGAACCAAAAAGGTTAGATCACAAAAAGAATGAATCGCATTCACATTATTTTTCAAATCGCAGATTCTAATATATGAGTATGTTACAAACTACGAGCTGCNACAGTGAACTGAACGCTGTTAGCATATATGAGCGTCTCCCTGCTGATCGTGCCACAACTTTTCAAAGACTTCATCGACGGCTTTTCTGGTAGAGTCGTTGCATGGACAGAGGTAACAGTACTTTCTGATGATTCCGAGTTTGCCTTACATCACCATAGCGAGAAGAATGAAATAGTTGACGGTAAGTAAGCAACTGTTACTAACTTTTAGCACCATACCTAGACTAAGCCTACAACTAAAATCGCGCAATTCTGTTATTAGCACCTTCCAGCCACTTTTGATTCTACTGATACCACTCGTAAATCGACCATAACTCACACATAAATTCGTCCTCCAATGCAGAAACGAATGCACCACAAGCTCCGCGAGGAACTATGCTCTCCGTCTCATCATCTTGAGCTGCGGCAGAATCAGTAGGAGGACAACGAGCGTTTAGTTCCTTTCCGGATGACCATTCACTGCTTGCAGACCTCAAAAGATATACCGCAAAAATCAAGTCCACGAGAACTACAAGAGAAGTCCGGAAATTCGCAGAGATATCAGTAAAAACAAAGATGACTCACGGCATTTGTCTCTGATAACCCAAATGACTATATTTCCATCGTGATTCTCTCGTTGGCTGTTGGGCTCCCTGAGTTATCGCGAATCGTGACTGATGTACTTTTTTCACTTGCTCTCTACCACTGGAGTCCTGAAACGCACCATTCTCACTAGCCGTTTTGAAACTTAGTAAAAAGTCGAACCTGAACAGTTTTCATCATTTTCTTGTCAAGGGTTTGATCTAAGAAACTGTCCGACACCATTTGAAACTCTCCGAGAATGGTAGCTGCTTCAGTCCTCACCATTACCTGAATTATCTTTTCTTTTTTGTGGACGAGAAGAACCTCATGTTAGGAATTTTATATGTTAGACAATATGTTGACATCCCTCGAAGTGATTTCAATCAATAGCAAGCAAAAAGGGAATATCAGAAACCCACCTCATGATCATTCACAGCATTACATACAATTGAGAAAGCATCATCACAGAGTTGCAGCTTCGTATCCGACGAATTTGAAAACGTACTAATAATCGATCTGAAAAAACATAATGTATTAACACATGACTTTCTTTCGAGCGGGATCGGCTTGAATGAACTACCTACAGTGTTGGCATCCTGTTTGCGAAAACCAGCAGGATACGTAGGGCAAGAATCCGCACTTGCCTGTGGGAGTCTCCAACAGACTGCAACACGTTAACTACAAACACGACTGCATGTTATATAGTGATACGCAGTTACCATTACAGAAGTAGATCAACGATTCAATCGGTATTGTTTAGATCGCTGACATGGAGTTGCACAGAGTTGCAATTCCGTAACCGAGGACGTGGAAATCCTCCTGATTCACCAGTTTCCATTTTGCTTTCCCAGAGCTGCACTTAAGTGGTCAGAAGATCGCTTCTCACATACTCCTGCGTAAGGCGTTTGGTGGTGTATGGACGAATTCATATCATTTAGAGTAATCACAAACCGTTTCTATATAGAAAGCTGAGTTCTTCTAAACTTTGCCCTCATAGGAAGTGTGACCCAAGCTTTCGTTAGGATTGTACGTATTAAGCGCCCCACCTACAGAATAGGACCCCACTGAAGCGATATTCAATTTACGTAGTATTTTGAAAAAGGCAAATTGGCTCAACGCTTCCAGAACATAAAAGTTTTCCACGATGTTCTGAACAGCTGATTACGTTTGTTGAAAAACACCACCAACTCATATATAGAAGAATAGATCGTCAAATTAGGCAACACCCACGTTCTTGACGGTATTGTAGGTATGGATGGTCAGTCCATCTTCAACACCACTAAGAAGCGATAATCCTTCGATCGCAGACAGGCGCACCCGTGAATCCATGTCGGTTGTCATCTGACAGAGCAAGCGCTCCAATACCAATAAGGATGTCGAATCAGGCCTCCCTGAAAGGAATCTTATAAGCAAAAACAGCACAGAAATAAGATTCGGACGCTGAGCAAAGGGTATGTTTCATGATGCCATTCCGAAGTTTTGCAGTGCTGTGCTGTTCTAGGGTGGTTTGTTTAAGAGAAGTTGAATCCAGCTCACTGTCATTACTGCCAGTTCAGTACGAGAGGGGTGGGAGGGGGGGAGGGGGGCTGGAGATGGATCTAAGACTTTTTGTGAGGGACAACACGATGCGAGTTCATTTCAAACAACGTCATGCTGATTTAAAAACCCTCAACTAAAACCTGACAATTCTATCTAAACGGAAAAAAACCTCTGTGGCTAATGCGAGATCAAAAGGTTGTCTGCGACAGAGGGACCAAAATTGAACATGCAGCGAACTTGAGAAGAAAGAAACTAACGGCTCATAACACGTGCAACATGAAATCCTATAGCTGCGCATCTGTATCCATGTGCAGACGAATGCAAACATCGATCGGCACAGCGCAAAACTCTGTAAAACGAGGGCTACTGACACAAGTTTCATTATCCTCGATTTCTAGATATGAACTTATTAATAGAATGCTTATGAGCATTGAAGAACCTCGCGTTATAATCAACTCTAAAGAAGTTATACCTTATAGGAATGCAATCCGCTGATATTGCACCTGTGTTGAGACCCTCGGTTAGCAACAATAGCAAACCATCATCCAAATAAGTTCTCGTGAATAGGCTGAAAGTGGATTGCGAATGTAGCACCGCTTAAAGAAGGTGATGCCAAAATGAGGCATTTCAATACCACAACACACTGTAAAACCCATCTTAGAGTAAAACCCATCTTAGAGGAAAGGTCTTGCAGTCAGTACCTTTTGCAACAGACGCCTCACACATGAGAAAAGGCTTTTCACTTAGGTAATAGCAGTAAATTCCTTACTTGGCCTCCTTCCCTGCATCCGATAGTATTCTCTGGAGGACAACGTTCCATAAGGCACCATCCGTCCGCCGCATTATACACAGCAACATTCTTAAAAAAACATGATTTACGGGGCATTGACATTAGAAGTACCTTTTAGTATATTCAAAAGGAAATCATTAAGGATTCGAACAAGCAAACCGAAGAAGTTGTCGGGCAATTTGATCATAAGTGGTAACCGATGCCGAAGTGATGATAATGTTAACCACCTCTTCTATGTCGTCGGTTAAGGTGGGAAGGTGTTCAATTGAAAACTCCCGAAGCAAAATGGAAGCACTGAACGATAATATTGCACAACCAGCAAAATAAACTGCTTTTAGAATGTTTATCTCTTACATTTGACGATCACCGCCTTGGAGACGAGAAAGCACATCACTGAGCACATCTACAGCACGACGCTTCGATAATGGGATTGCGGGTGGTCGACGAACCAAGTTATTGCTTTCCAAATCCTGATATATCAGTCATGGAGTATCTGACTTACACTCCAAGCGAAAAAAAAAACACGTTTATGGTTCGTTCTATGCGCTAGCAATGTTGAAATCTCACAGAACTATCCAAAGATTGAACAAAAAAGCATTTTACCACTTATGAGTGAGGATACAGAACATGAAGCAGGCTGCTGATGCATAAGACAGCGCTAGCTTTCATGAACATAGTTAGAACAACTACTCTATATGGTCTAGTGAATCATGGAAACACGTTCGTATGCAACCAATGTAACATATATTCTAATGCGGTGCTTATAGACCGCGAGCCAACTCTTTCAGGATGCGCCAAGCGCTCGAATTAGGACTTTGATGTAGGTCGTATCTGAATACGCACTGTATTTATTATTGACCTGAAGCTGACATAAGCTATTTCACATGAAACACTTTGATTGCCAGCAGGGAATATATGCCATATGAAGGTGAATTAGAGGCGGCGGTGGTGTAGTGGCAAACTGTTCACTCTCACACACGCGTGGTCACGGGATTCAATTCTGTACCGATATCCGCCTAGATCAACGGAGTCCCCCATCCCTTTCGGGGTTCGATTGGTACTGGGAGGATAAAGGCACTGACTTATACATCAACTGGCGACCGCAAGTCATTGTATAGGCAACATACGGATTCAATCGCCACTATGGCTCTAAATGAATGTCGAATGAGGGGCGCCATCTGCAAGACAGAACTGATTGAAGCCCAAGGACTTTATCTCTCCTGTTTTGAGGTAATTCGTCATTAATCGGGGTCCGCTTCCAACGAGCGCTAATAGATGTATGAACAGTGTATTGTTTAGCCTTCCATAAACTGAAGTCATTCAAAGCTTTATCGACAGGTACCTGAGCGGTTTCATGAACGCTTCACTCAAAAAATAATAAATCGAGAAATAGGAAAAGAGTGAAGACGTACCTGTTTTACCCTTTTGACGTCAGTGGCGAAACTCACATCCGGAACATGCTTCCGTTTCTTCGTAAGCAAAGTAGTTTTTACCATTATGGAATCACAAGCCCACTAGGGCCAGACTATCATGAGCAGTTCAGAGAACCGGTGGTTAGAAGCGAGCACTCTCTTTATCCTGCTGGAAATTAACTGATGAATTCGAAAACGAGTTTTGAGACGATATATGTAATGTTGACCGCAACACACAGCGAACAACGGATTGTACGCGACAATAGTGCAACGTCTAAAGGTAGTGGGTTCCCAACGATAAAAAATGAGACGGCAAAGTGAACCGAACGTTAGGGCTGTGCCTCTACGTGGGAATGGAATGAATGGGAATTTGATCTCTGCCGAGGGAAAAACCACGCTCTGCTAAATTCGCAAAAGTACTGCAGGATTCAGGATCAGACCCGGATTGAGAAGCTAACTGATGTGGAACCTCCGTCTCGAACATGACTAAAGTCTCAAAAACTAACGTTTGTTGAAAATCGTCGTCCTAATCTCTCGAGCCGCAGAATCCCTCGAGTACTGAGCCCTTGCCATAGCCCGAACGAAGACATGATGAGCGTTTCAATAACGGCTGAGAAGAAAGACAAGAAAGAGGAATACTGGGCAATGATATCCGCGTACGCACCATAAGCCGCTTGCTCCAAATGGGAAAATGAGTGGACCCTAACAATGACATAGGAACAGTTTTGAGAGGGGGAGGGGGAACCTCAACGTAGCGGTAATCTGGATTACCGTGTGACGCCTTCATAGG